>PVJA010002070.1:0-113269 GCA_004027025.1 Myocastor coypus
AGAGAGAGAAGGAAAGAGGGGGAGAGAGAGGGAGAGAGGAAGGGAGGGAGAGAGCGGGAGGGAGGAAGAGAGAGGGAGGGAGAGGGAGAAGAAAGGAAGGAAAGAAAGAAAGAAAGGAAGGAAGAAAACTATGGATCCAGGGAATGGGGACAGCTGGGGCACCTCATGGAACCATGTGAGCACTGGTTACAGGGTCCATGGCAGGGTCCCATGGCCCCTGAGCTTCTCCAGCTGCTCGGGCCTGCCAAGGCTGACATGTACCCCTCCCTGGGCAGGTGTCTCCCCGACCCCATTCCTCCCTCTGCCTTCCTCTTGTGATATGGCCCAGGGGCTTCAGATTAGGTGTCAGCCACAGGTGTGCAAGGTGTGGAGCTAGGACAGCGCTCGGGGGCATTTGAGCAGCACACGTGCCTAAGACGGGGTCTCCTGGGGGAGACATTTATGTAGAAAGCATCCACTCCTGCCAGGCCAGTGAAAAGTGGCCAGCCCTGGTCAGGAGGTACCATTTGGGTCCAGTCTCCCTGCCTGGAATCACATAGCCCAAAATGACTTGAAGGCAGAGAAACTTCCAGAAAAATCCACAGAAGTGAGACAGGAGTCTCAGTCCAGGCAGCGTGCAGTTCGCGGGTAGATAGGGCCATGGATTCAGGCTGCGGCGTGCACACTCTTTCTGAGGAAGGTCCACCTGAGCGGGGGTCTTGGCCTTAGGAGCTCCGCCACAGCAAGCGAGGCAGGGTCAGCACTGCACCAAAAGGCTGATCCGGTGCCCACTACAGGAGCTGCTAAGGACACTGGAGCCACTGCCCTCTGTGTGAGGGCTCAGATGCCCGGGCTTGGGTTCAGGGAGGGGCAAGGGCCGGGCTCTGTGCTGTCAGACAGGAGCTTGCAAATATCCCTGAAGCACCTGTGCACACACCCCAGCGGCAGTCAGGCACGCAGGCCATTCCACCAGGGAATAGCTTCGCTTTTCAGCACCTTGGCCAGCGGGAGGCACGGGGTAGGGTGGTGGGTGGCAGCCAGGCACCTGGCACTCCTGCACCGCATGCTTTGCCCTTCAGCAGAGGCGAATCCACACCTGCTAGCCCTGGTCAGCCCCTGGCTGGCAGCCGCAGTGACCCCTGGCCTCACACACAGACCTCTGGGTGTGGTCTTCACAGCCCAGCAGCACAGTGATGGCAGGGTGTTACTCACGCTCCGGGTCAGTAGTGATCTTGTGTTCATGCTCACTGTGCAGGAAAGCCCTCAGAGATGCGAGGTCCCTGAGCGAGGCCCACCCTAGCTCCACCACCTGCGGTGCTCTGCAGCCAGTCCTGGAGGCCAGGTGCCGGGTGCGCGTCCGTGCCTCCTTGGGTCCTCTGGCCTGCCCCGGGTGAAGCTCCTGCCTGCATGCATCGCACTACACACATCTGGACAGCACCCTCCGCACCGCGGCACACCCAGGCAGCACCGTGAGCGCTCTCAAACTCTTTCAGGAGAATCCCCACGGTCCCAGTTCTCACCTCTCCCCTTGCTCTGTGGTCAGTAGCTACGTGGCTTTGGTGGAGGAGCTGGACACTTGCTTCCAGACCACCTGAGGTTGCAAGCCCTTGCCAGGACCCCGCTCCACCCTCCACGAGCAGGTCCCGTCATCTCGGCCATGGGCAGCACTCTCCGGCACATGCACCGGCTGCCCTGTCTGGCGCTTAGCTCTTGCCTTGAACAAAGGACTGGAGAACCCTCCGTCTTCAAGGGCAGTCTTGGCACCGGTCAAACTGAGGCAGCCCCAGGCCCTGTACCACCTAGTGCTCCCCACTACCTTCCATCCGGGCTTCTTATACAGAGGCAAAGTCAGGATAGTCCGGGGAGGAGCCAGTGCTTTCCTCAGCCTCAGATGCCACCACACTACAGTGCAAGTCTCACCAGCCCAGGGGCCCTGTAGACTCCAGCAGAAGTTCAAAAGAAGAAAATGATCTTTCTTACAAAAACAAAATCAAAAAAGAAAGCCTCCCTGTGGGTCAGAGAGATAGCTCAATGGAATAAGCGATTGCTTGCTTGACAAGTACAAGGTCCTGAGTTCAATCCCTGGTACCACCACCAAAAAAAAAAAAAAAGAAAAGAAAGAAAGATTTCAAAGAGATTCAGTTCCTGCTTCAGGGACCCTGGCATCCTCTCTGCCTCTGGCACGAGTGCCTAGCAGGGCTCCTCTCACTTTAGGAAGGAGCAGTTTCCACCGCTATCTTTCAGCCACTGTTTCTGTTTTCCAAAAACCACAACCCAGGACGAGTGGGAGCACAATGCCCCACGACGAACGCATCTTTCACGCATCAGAAACACATACAGTAAAGAGGCAAGAAACTGTAGGTCTCGGTACTCTTAAAATTCCTCACTTTTGAAAATGAAAAGTCATGAATATTCAATTCACAACTTTTGAGAATCATAAATTATGGACATTCATAATTTTGTTCATCTGGAGCCTGCTGTGCCTTTTTCAAAGTTCAGTGTATTCTTGGGGGTTTTATAATTTTCATCACTAGTGAATCAGAACTACTCTCTGTTTCTGTTCTCACACGCTTTATCCCACAAGCAAAGCCGTTCCCTTTCAAGGGTCTTTTTGCTCCCCTCTGCAAGCCGCCTCGCTGCCGTTCATCTTTGTATCTCCAGTGCCAGGCTTGCTGAGGGCATCCTCATGCCACCAAGGCAAAGGAGTGTCTTTCCACTGTTCGCATCTATCTTTTTATTTTATCCTATTGCTCCATTTCGTAGGATTGCCAAAAATATTAAATAAATATCCTGACACCAGGCACCCTCCTCTATAGCCTCGCTTTCATTATGAAGTCGTAGGAGTTTGCCGCTTAGGATAACTTGTTTCTTTGTTGTATTTAAGTGGCTTTCTTCCTGGGGCAATTTAATTTAAACTTTACCTGGGTAATAACTGCCCTGCAATCATTCGAGTAGAAGGGCCTGCCTTTGGACGACAGCGGCTGGGGGAGGGGGGACTAGAGGGGCTGTTGGAGATCGTCGCGCACCGTCCCAAGCACGTCAACCCCATGTCCCCTCCTGGAGAGTCCGTCGTGTGAGCTGTGCACTGGGTGAGGCGCGGGCCTGCTAACGCTTCTGCGCAGGCGTCCAAAAGCTCTTAGGTCTCTCAGTGATCCTGAGAGCTACTAAGAGGGCGCGCAGAGCGAGCACAGCCGAGCTCACTGAGAGCGCACAAGCTTCCCGGTGTCTTGTCCTGCTTCCCCGGCCGGGGGCACCTTCGCCAGCTGCGCCTCCCGCAGCAGGGCTGACGCCTTTCGCTCACTCATGCAGCCCACTCCATCTGAGCGGCTGCGGCGGGCCAGGCGACCACGAGCTGGGCGCTGGGCGCTGGTCGCTGGGCCAAGGGTGAGCCTGAGCCTCCGCCTCTGCGGTCCTCGCAGTGCACGGGGGAGGGACACACGCAGACCGGGAGACCCAGGAGGTGCCCCCTGCCCCTTCCAGGGCCTGTGCCAGAGTCCACAGTGCGCC
The DNA here is from genome assembly GCA_004027025.1 of Myocastor coypus. Taxonomy (NCBI): domain Eukaryota; kingdom Metazoa; phylum Chordata; class Mammalia; order Rodentia; family Myocastoridae; genus Myocastor; species Myocastor coypus. The sequence continues at coordinate 3,487 of PVJA010002070.1, forward strand.
CGCACATGAGGGACTCTTTGTGCCCAAGGAGCCCCAGACGCCTGTGAAGTTGTTTGGGGCGCCCGCAAGCTGCTCCGCAAGGCCGCGTCCTCCCGTCCGTCTCCACTGCACAGGCCACGCCCATTTCTCAGATGAGCTTCTCAGACCCAGGGAAGAGCCCACAGCCACTGGGGACTCCTTTGCCTTCTCCTGGGCATGGCCTCCCGCAGACACAAGAGGGCGCTGCAGTCCCACACATGGCCTCCTCTTCGCGGAGCAGACCTGCCTGATTCCTGGGCCTGGGGTCTCCTGCGCCCTAGAACTCACTCTGTCAGCCTCCTCCCGGCCTTGAGGAAGTGAGCCTCTGACTGGAGAAGCCTGTGATCCCGCGTCAGGCACACACCAGGCTGAATGCCAGGGCCGCACAGATGAGCGACCCCAGACACACAGCGGCCCTGCCCTCAGGCCTCCAAGCCCTAGGAGGCTCTGTGCGGCTGGAGCCAGGATGGGGGCCAGGTGGGGCGGCAGCCAGGAGCCCAAAGGCCTCAGGGACCTGTGTCCTGGGAGACAGACTCACGGGGGACAGGAAAGGGCTAAGTCACACAAGGCCAGCAGTGCTGCAGGCAGCCAAGAAAGGAGCCTGTTAGTGGCAAAGATGGGAGGGGAGAGGGGCGATGGCCCCTCTGGAGGAGAAGGAAGCCAGAATAGCTGTCTTCTGGGGCTCCTCGCCCTTGGAATAATGGCACCTGCGCTGCGGGGTAGTAGGCCCCGTGTAAATTCAGGATCCCCCACAGAACTCCTGCAGCGGGCCTGACCACAGCCGCCGCAGTGGTGGTTGGTGGTGTGGTTGTTTGTCCGAGATGGTAATGGTAGAGGTGGTAGTGGTGGAAGGGGACTGGGAGGGGGAGGTGGTGACAGCAGTGTGGATGGTGCTGCTGGGTGGAAGGGGCACAGGCAGTGGAGCTAGCGGTGATACTGGTGACCATGATGATGACCGGGTGGTGGCCCTGCTGTCTGCAGCCAGCTCTGACTCGGCGTCTCAGAGGCCAGGTCGCCAGGCCAGGCCAGGCTCATGTCCCACTGCTTAGCTGACAGCTAATAAAATGTGTGAAGCCTGACTAGCTAGGCCAAGGCCTATTGGAGCAGGGTGGTCTGTCACCCAGTGCAAGTCTCGTGCTCTTAAGAGGAAACACAGACATGAGGCGCAGACGCCCCGTGGTGATGGACGGCAGGCTTGCAGTGGACGCGATCCACAGTGCATGCTCCTCCAAGCCTGCCCGCCCCCCTGAGGGTCCGCTGGCCTGCGACCTTGCTGCATGTCGTCACTTTGGAGCAGGGCATGTCAAATGCAGTGCATGGCTACGGGTAGAGAAGCAGACACCAAGGCCCTGCCACTAGTGCTCGGGACCAGAGGTGAGGGCAGCGCTCACCTCTGCCATCCTGGCTCACCCAGCCCACAGGGTCCTGCTGCAGCTGGGGTTCGTGAACCCCTGCCTTCAGCAGTGTGGAGCACTGATTCCCTGCTTCCGGGAGAGGTTTACTTCTATTTTAATTTTCCTAAAATCAGAAGGAGGCTCAGTGCCTCTGTGAACCCATTCTGAGTCCCCAGTTCATCTCAGTGCCCGGTGTCCAGGCTTCCCACACACCTCCCACATAGCCATGGCCTCTGTTCCAGCCACGCACAGCGGCATCCACACCTCAGGGACCTACAGCCTTCTGGCATGCGCTTTCTGTGGCTGCAGAGCCTTCGCGTCCTCTCTGAGGCTTGAAGCAGACCCAGGCCCGCTCTCAGAGGAGCGCTTCTTGGTCATTCCCACAAGTCTGCCTCCTCTCTGGCCCTCTCAGTGCTGGCTGTGTGGACAGAGCTGTGCGTGGCTGTCCTGCCTTGCCTCCAACTGCGAGGGCCTCCTCTGGAGCACATGGGCCTGTCGCACCTCCCCTCCCACCTGAAAAGCTGGGTCCCCGATGGCAGCAGCACGTGGCAGTGAGGCAGGCATTCGAGAGAACATCTGTTCTGTCACACTTTAACAACGCCATTATTTAAAGCAGAAGATTAATTAAAATCATCGCCCGCGTGGCTGTTCCCACTCTATTCCTACTTCCTCTGCACTGATCATTCACGTGTGCGTTCTCAGATACTTCACTGCGGTTTTATACATCATTAACTTTGTTGAAAGTATGCTTAATTGCCCGCCAAAACGACAAGAAACAAGGGGGAAATTGGGAGGAAGAGATTTATTTTAACCGCTGAAACAATGGGAAGGTTGCATTTAAGGGATTAGCCCTGGGCCTGCATGCAACACACACACACACACACACACACACACACACACACACATGCACAAGTCACCCATGTGCACGCACTCGCACGTGTGCATATGCACACACACTCACTGCACAGGTGCACACACCCAAGCCACCTGTGTGTATACTCCCTTAGGTGGTGTGCACAGTCACGCCTAGGCAAGCACACACACACACACACACACACACACACACGCACACAGTGTACACACATGCTTCTCATTCCTTCCCTTTCTACCCGGCGGTGGCAGTGTTTCCAGAGCCTTCCCTAGGACCCAGCTCCTTTATAGACTCTTCCTACACGCCCTTCTTTTTCTGCTATTCTATTCCAAAGCAAAGAAGACTTTTAAAATCAGCTCCCCCCACCAAGTTTTAGATTGGAATGTGTGCATTTCTTTAAAGAAAATGTAGAGTCGGGGTCTTGTATTGCAGGAGAATTGGGATTCTATTTGCCTGTAAAGTCTCGGGTGCGAGGTGGCTGCAGATTGATGTTCCCGGCAACAGGGATGCACGGAGAGGCAGAAAGGCGGAGGCCCGCAAGGCAGCCGTTCAATAATTCAGAGGCCCGAGCGCTTCCTTCCAGCTCGAGGGTGATGGGAGCATTTTAAATAAATGCCCAGTGAGGGCGGAAGAAAGGCAGGGTCCTCTAATCCAACTGTTTGTACCTTGTTTTAAGCCCCGGAGCCTTCTTCAAAAGGCAACTTCCTGGGAAGCCCAGTATGGAAATCGTGGGTCCTCTGGAGACACGCAGGCTGTCTTTGAAGATCCCCGCTCTGTTCTAGTGCCTCCTTCTGCACATTAAAGAACTGTGGGAGCCTAAAGGTTGAGCAGTAGGAAAAGCCCACTTGAAGGAAACAGAACTCAGTCAGCGCAAAAGCCTGCACAGGACGGCACAGAATTCAGGTGATCTGAGTAAAGAACCTTGCACCCGGCATGCTGCCCTCAAATGCTGAAGGATTCTATTGAAGAGAGAGGCATTGAATGGAAGCCTGCAGGAGCCACTCAAGGAAGGCCCTTGGGAACAGAGATGGGCAGGGCCCGCCCTCTTAGATGCAGAGGTCATAGAGGCTTCAGAGGGGAAAAGCAGGAGAAATGGGGTAGGGGAGCTCTGGTCACTTGGGAATCAGAAGCACAGTGTAGAGAAGGACTTTCCTGAAAAGGGTGCACAGGACCCAGGGCCTGTCCTGAGGAATAGGCCAGCACCGTGGGGATGCTATCAGCCCAGGGTTAAGGTTATACTGACCATGGTCCCTGGAGGCAGTCTTCTGGTGGTATGGCTTCTGATCTCATGGAGTCTGTCCCTCTGCACTGGTGTGACCACGCACCCCAGGAGGCTGGGAGCAGGTGTGGTAGAGCGGACACAGAGACCCTTTGTGAACGAGGGACACATAGATTAGTAGTGATGGTGGTGGTGGGTGACATCCTGAGATGGCAGGGGACGTGTTCTATTCTAAGCATCCCATGTGAGTCGCCGCTTAGCGTTCAGAGCTCCCTTTCAGATGAGCCGCGGTCTTGGCGCCATCCCACAGATGGCGCAGCAAAGGACCCGCTCATTAGGGTGACAGGCTCAGGTGTGCAGAGCCCACCAGCGTGGCTGGGCAGGCACCCTGCATTTTCCTGCTTCCTGTATGGTAAGGAAACACACATGCCCAAATGGCCATACAGAGAAGCTGGCATCAGTAGGTCGTGGATGGCACCTGCCAAGCCTCTTGAGTTGGCATCACCGTGTTCTGCCCTGTGCCTCAGTTTACTCATTTGCAAAGTGGAAATGCAGTATGTATTTCATGAGCTTATTTCAAGGAACAAGTGCAGTCATGTATATGAAATGCTCAGGACAATGTGTGGCATGTTGTAAGCAGGGACACTAAGTGGCACCACTGCCCCACAGATAAAGGATAGAAGGGCCCAAGGAGCCTTGCAGAGAAGGGAAACATCCTCAGGACTGCACTGCAGGGTGTGTGCGGGAGCCCCATAGGGAGGGTGTTCCAGCAGGGGTCTCAGGGGCCGAGGTTGGCAGTAGGACCAGTCCCAGGAGGATGCATTTTCCCCCAGCCCACTGTGGCAAGAGCTGGAGAGAGGTTAGGTCTGGGGATGTCTCGTGCTGCATGTGGGTGACCAAGATCAAAGCTCATTCTGAAAGTGGCAGAGGACGTACTCAAGGTCATCGCAGTCAGAGCTGTGTGTGCGCCCTTGGTCAGGCCAAGGAAGGCAGCCCGGGATGTCACTGTGGAGAAGGGGGACTGTTGCTGGCTCCACTGAGCAGACTCCTAGGAACCCGCTGTGGCATAAAGGGCTGAGGGCAGGGCTGTTTTCATTTAAAACACAGTGCGCTTCCTCTACTGCCTTGAGTCCAGAAGGGTGCCAAGGTTTCAAACTCAAACAGCAACAAGGCGAGTCTGCAGGTGACTCTGTATCTTAGGTTAGGACTCTGGGGCTACACTGCTCTCTGCTCTTCTGCCCAGTCGTCCTGTGGCCCTGTGTGCCCAGGAGCTGCCCTTGGGACACAAAGTAGCCCACAGTAGCCGGCTGAGTGTGTAGCAGCAGCACAGTCTGGTGCAAAGACGGTATTGGTCCCCCAGCTGCCCACTAAGAATAAGGCACACAGAGGCGGACAGGAAGCTGAGACCAGGCAGGTGCAGCCACCAGCGGGCCTTCGAGGAGGCCGCCGCTGAAGGCGGTGGCCACCACGGGTTAGGTGTGGTGACCTGGAGAGCAAGGTGACAGGCACACACAACCTCTCCCAGGAGCCTGGGGCTCCCCCGTCCCCCCATGCCCTAATGTGTGTGTGCAAGTGAGTGTTGTCCTCCTGGATCTGGAAGCTGGGCACCTATCCCCAATGCTACGAAGAGGTTTGGGGCTTATTCCCATAAAGTGACGGTTTTGTCCGAGATGCACAAGGAATGCCCAGCACAGCACCACCACACCTGCTCAGTTTTCAAGCCTGCCGTGCTCCTCACACAAACACCCCACCCGTATCTTGGCTCGCACTATGGTTTGCATATTTTTAAGAGAGAAGCTGACCTCTGTCCAGGGGTGGGCAGCACGAGGCTACTCACGAGCCCCTGCCTGGTGCATGGGCCTACAACCATCCTCCAGCAACTGGCTGAGGGCCACTGTGCATTGCTGCCCGTGGGACATGAAGTTGTTCAGAGTCCTAAGTTCCAAGAGTCGGGGGAGAGCTAAGCTTGAGGCTCAAAGCCAGGCAAGAGTGGAACATCTTCAACTGGCAATCACTGCGGGGCCTTCGGGGTGCCATGTGGTGCGGGTGGGCCAATGCCAGGAGCAGGAGAAGGGTCTGGGTCACAGCCTAGAGTCACAGGCAGAGACGGAGGCCCAGACCGCAGCCTGGCCTCCAGCGCGGATAAAGCAAGCCGCCGGTGTTCTGGTCAGCACACTGAGCTCCTTGCTGCATACCTGGGGCTCTGAGATTCCTGCAGAGCCTCTAGAAACCCCACTCGCGCTGATGTGACGATGTGACTGGGGCAGAGGACTCAAATTGGAAGGTTCAGCAACTCAGCTCCTGAAAGCGAGGGGTGAATTTCAAGAACACACAGACCTCTCTAATTGTCGCTGTGAAGGTTTCTCACCCTTAAATGCCTGTTGTATCTTAAGTGTCCCCCACAATCCCTGGGCAGTAGGACACCAATGCTTACCCAGAGCCACCCCTCTGCCATCATGTCTCAGAGGGCCCCACAACCCACCCACTCCAGCCACCCCAGTGAGCGAAGCGGCCAGCGCCTCTGCCTGGGAAGGATCAGTACTTTCAAGTTCCCTGGACATCAAATCGGATCACAGCAAAACTAAACGCTGGGCGGCGTGGGGGTGGAGTATGGAATCCCAGACTTGATGGCAGCGATAACAAGGTTTCAAAATCAAACAGCTACAAAGCCCTTCTGCAGCGTCAACTAGGAGGTACTGTCTTTGGAACAAATATTTTAATTATCTGCAGTAGTCCTGGTAGCCGGGCCGAGTCCCTGTTTATTAGTATGATAATATCGCCACGATGTATACACTTTATGTCTCTGACATCCATAATGCATGAGCTGGCAAATAAAGAGATCTGGAGCCCGTGCACAGCGGGGCCCTTGGCAATTATCTCGGTCAGCCAGAGCCTCCTCCTTGCCTGGGCTCAGCTGCTCTTCGATACGTCCAGGAGCCCGCACGGTTGCTGGGGGTTGCAGCCCTTGTTTACGCATGCCGAGCGGAGCTGCGGATGGAGTCTCGGCGCTGCGAACCTCCCTGGTCGCACGTGCTAGGGACGCGTTCCCACCAACACTTTGTGTCCTTCCTAACCACTTGGTCCTCGTTAGCTTCTGTCGCTTCTCTCCACCCAGCCAAGCAGATGCCAGCGAGCGCGCTACCATAGCCAGAGCTGGAAACCAGGCACAAAGATAAATCTTTTCTATTTGTGAAATCCAAGGCTTGGTGTTGATGTGACCCGAATGCTTACCTCTCTGTCCACCAGGGTTGGGCTCTCATCTTTCAGGAACAATATACATTTAGATATTATATATATATATATATATATATATATATATATATATATATATATATATCTTGAGCCAAAACGACATCCGTCACCAACTGAAGTTTCAAGGCCCAGGTCTCCAGGTCCCTTTGTAAGCAAAGACCACACAGGCATAGCTCGTCCTTTTGTCACTGGCCGTGCTGTCCCCACCTGTGTGCACACGCCTTTCCCCAGGTAGCCCAGCCACGTGCGCTTTGTCACTGATGAGGGCTTGAAGTTCTCATTAGGGACGAAGGGAATCGGAGCAACACATCCGGGTCTTCCATCTGTGAGCGTCAGCGCTTGCTTGCGTGACCCAGGAGCACGTAGGTAAGAGCGTGCACGCGTACAGATGCAGAGATGTGGTGAACGGCACACCCACGTGCAAGGAGCAGCCGGGCACGATGGCGGGGACGCAGGGTGGGTGCTCCATGCCTCGCTCCTCCCCAGTTCTGCCTCAGGCAGGGAGACGCCTCCTTCCTGCTCAGCGCATGCGCAGCCACCAGCCACCTCCCGGGTCGCGGAGGGAGCTCTGCGGTCCAGATGAGCACTCCAAAGCTGCCCAAGTGACTGTAGCTAAGAGGACACCCCGCAGCACCTAGCACAGCTCCCGGCGCCACATGGGGCGGGGTCTGCCCGAGTTGCTGCTGCTCTTACAAAAGTAGCCCGCAGCAGTCGGCCTTCTGCACTTGAGACCCAGGAAATAGGGCCTTCCAGGGCACGAACCACCTGTGAGGCACAGCCTCTAGGGCTCTAACCACCTGTGAGGCACAGGCTTCCATGGCCCTAACCACCTGTGAGGCACAGCCTCTAGGGCCCTAACCACCTGTGAGGCACAGGCTTCCATGGCCCTAACCACGTGTGAGGCACAGCCTCCATGGCCCTAACCACCTGTGAGGCACAGGCTTCCATGGCCCTAACCACGTGTGAGGCACAGCCTCCATGGCCCTAACCACCTGTGAGGCACAGGCTTCCATGGCCCTAACCACCTGTGAGGCACAGCCTCTAGGGCCCTAACCACCTGTGAGGCACAGCCTCCCAGGGTTCCACCGATGAAGAAGCAGGAAGGATTCTCCCAATTCCACTGCAGTACTCTATGTACAAGCAAGAGAGCGCTGATTGGAGAGCGTGGTAAAACAGCAAAGCTTCCTATTTTTTTCAAAACTGATCTTAGCTAAAGATAAATTAGGGCAGGGGATCTAGCTCAGCAGCACAAGCATCTGCCTTGCAAGCGCAAGGTCCTGAGTTCAATTTTTGGTACAAAACAAAAAAAAAAGATAAATTAGTTTCTGGCTACTTGTGCATAAGATGATTTAGAAGACAAAAAATTTTACAACCAATTTGCAACTAATGAGAAAAGCCCTCCTCGGTCTCACTAGGACAGCACCAATTGCTTGGAGCAGGCTTGCAGCTCCCCTTTGCTTATTGCAGGCTCCCCAATATCCTGTGCACGGCCCTAACATGTTTGCTGTATTTCATAGAGAAATCTCAGGTAAACTCAGGGCTGTCAGATTATCGTGTGACCCAGGTAACTGACTCCAATTGAGAATTCCTGTATTTGTGCCTTTATATCAGGCATTTTCTAAAGTTGCCCGCTAACTTCCAGCACCTCCCCACTGCAGAAATCCTCAAATCAGGGGGTGTCTATGATCTCATGTGGCGAGCCTCTGCCTCTGAGACCACAGCCAGGCCACCTGCCACCTCGAGGAGCCCAGTCCTACCCCGGGGCCGGAGTCAGCTAGGTTGGGGGGTATAACCATCAAGGTCATGGGGAGCTGCCCTGTAGCCTTGACGCAGCAGCCTCTGCAGTGTAGCTTTCCTAATGAGGTGTCCGAGCAGTCCAAAGAGGGGTGCCACATTAAAATAACAGAGATGAGCTGGGCATGGTGGCGCACACCTGTAATCCCAGCACTTGGGAGGCTGAGGCAGGAGGATTGGTGTGAGTTCGAGACCAGCCTGGGCTACAAAAGTGAGCTCAAGGCCAGCCTCAACTGCATAGCAAGACCCTGTCTCGAAAAGACAAAAAAATAAATAAATAAATAAAATAAAATAAAATAACAGAGATGGAGGCTTCACAGCAGGGCGGCCCTCAGGCAAAGCACCTCCGCTGTCTCTCGGTTACTCTGCTCTTGTTGCTGGGACAAACACCCAACACTCAAAATGAAGGCAGGGAGGGTTTATTTAGCTCACAGCTATTGGAGGCTTTAGTCCATACTCAGCCGGCTTCAAGGCAGAGAGGCACAGGCCTGAGAGCAACCTTTCATGGTGGCGGCAAAGAGCAGAGAGAGCAAAGGGAGGAGCCGCAGCAACAATGGCTACGGAGAGCAAGTGTCTGTCTGTCTCCCTTAGGTTGCATTCAGGCTGTCTGCCCTAGGCTGAGCGTGGCCCTCACACCCATAATCCCAGTGGATCAGGAGTCAGTCACGAAATCTAGAAGTCCCCCCTCCATGACTGTGTGAGGCTTTGGGGGACAAATACAAACAAACCAGGACAGCCGCTTAGATCCTGAGGGTGGAGTAGCTGTCCTTGGCGCCTAGTAAGGATGTCAGGGGTCATCCTAAGTGTCAGCAGAGAAGACATGGCCTGAATTATTGAAAACAGAACACGAAGAAGAAGAGTCTCAAGAGACCTTTCCTTAGTCTCATTTAAAGTTGCCACCTTGATGTCGTAGTCATGCCTGGGTTCAGCAGGTCACTCGTTCATTAACCATTAATCTGTCAGGCAAACATTTTGTGTTCACCATCCGCTCCCAGTCACGGGGTAGGTGGAGCGAGGGAGGCACAGATCCCAGGCCCACGGACTTCCATGCTGACCCATCCTCTGTCTGGGTGGGAAGGGCAGAAAGAGTTGCGATTTCAAAATTGCAATTCTGTGTGTTGCAGGCAAGGTTTACAAGAGAAATAATTTAATACAGGATGTGTAGTTTATAGGATTATTTTATAATATTCTCCCAAAGAGTCAAATGCAAGACTGAAAGAGATCTGTGCACACACTGGAGATCCAGAGAACCCAGCTGAGGGCATGGACCCCACAGCAGTGTCCTACACAAGTCCAGCTGGAGGCCTGAAGCCCACGACCATGTCTCATGCAAGGCTGGGTCAAGAAGCTGCACTGGGAAATCCCAGGGGTCAGTGGTGGAGGCTAGAAAGTCCGTGCCAGTGGGGCAAAGGATCTGAGCCAGTGGGCTGAGGGGTCTGCGCTGGGGCCAGAAGGCAATGCTCACAGTAAGGTCCAGTGCTCCCCTAAAAGTGTCACAGCTGTCTCCAGTGAGGTCTTGGGCTCCTCCAATGACGAGAACAGCTGAGTTCACCTCAGGAAGCCCAGTGTGACAAGCTTCTTCAAGAGAATCCACAGCGCCCCCCCCATCTCTCCCTTTATGCTGTTGGTGACAACCCTCCCTCGCCCAGCACCACGGGTGTCACAAGTCACCCACTAGCCGTCAGTCCACCATGCCCCACCATAACAGCTACCATGGGTGCTGCCGGCACCTGTGAGGACCACGGGAGAAGCCTCTGTAGCACTGAGGAGCTGATTTCCCAAGCAGTGCAAGTCCCGGAGCAGCTTAAGTGTGATTATGAAAGAGAAAGACAGTTTGTAGACAAACGCAAGAAGCACAGATGCCCGATAAATCTGAAAAGATTTCAAGCTTTGCACAAAAATTTTAAAATGGTTTTGCTTTATTTGTTTTTTTGGGTTTTTTTTTTTTTTCTTTCATTGTTGTTTTTCTGGGCAGGCACTGTCTGCTTGTTTATTTTTGGTCTGTTTTGATTTTACTGTACTGTTTTGGTTGAATCGTGGTTTTTTTACAAGAGGTTTATTTTTTGGTTTCAGTGCTGAGAACCAAACCTAGGGCTTCCAGCTTGCTAGGCAGTCGTTCTACCACTGAGCCAAATCCATAGCTCCTAAAATGCTTAAAAGTATTTCCCAATTAGAGAAGCAAAAGCATTTTTAAAAATGATAACCTCAGACCTTCATTAACTTGGTGGCATTTGCCAAAATGCACAATGTTTCTGCCAGCAGTGGTCAACTGTGGCTCTATCCCTAACCTCATCTACCCCACCCATGCTTCCACATGGCCTGGGGCCACCTCGGGGGATGGGGTCTCCACCCCACTCAGTTGGGGCCAGCCAGGCCTCAGCCAGGTGACAGGTGTTGGCCAAGGGCCCCTGCATGTGCAAGAACTGCCCCACGCTCAGAACATGCTCCTGGCCACAGCATTTCTGCAGATTCCCTTGCTCCTGTCCCTTTGCCACTGCTCAGTAAGCACCAGGCGAAGGCAGAGCTCCTGGCCCATACCTGGACAAAAGACAGAGAGGGCGTGGCCACAGGAGGAGGGGAGGGCAGGTGCAGCCTCCATGCCCAGCAGGAAGGGCCTCGCTCCTCTCAGTGGGCTACTGTGCCCGCAGTCACAAGCACCGAAGAGAAGGCCAACTGCAAGGTCTCATCAACCAACACTCAGTACTGCCTATGGGCTGGGCCAGCAGCCGCAGCCCAACCTTGTGCAGACGGTGCACAAGAGGGCTTGGCGATACCATCTGTGGTAAAAATGAGCAAACAGGAAGCCCCAGTGGATCTCTCCGTAGGGAGGGAAATCACAGTGCAGTCATAGGCCCCATGCAGTGCGCCCCTTTGTAGACTAAAGTGGTACAGAGTTGTGAGCTCATGTTCGCGTGCATCTCACCCCTCACTACCCAGCAGCCTGAAGCTGTCACCAGCTTTGCACGCAGCACGTGTGTCTATGCCCTGGGTATGCACCCAGCAGTTCTTTCCATGAGCTGTAACACCCCGCTGTGTGAATGTCCCCACCCGGCTCACCAGCACTCCTCACGGCACAGAGAGGAGTAGTCTGTCGCATGTCCCCATTAGCTGCTGTGTGGACACACTCCCTGCGCATCCCAGGAGGATCCAGGGAGAGAAATCCTTAGGAGGGCCCGCCAGGTCACACGGCATGAGGACCTTCGCACCACATGGCTGGAAGTAAATTCTTTCCCAAAGCCATGGCCCCGTCCACACTGCCACAAATCAGGTCCCCCCCTCCTGCACCCGTCAGATGAGGTGCATTGACATGTACTATAGTATAGCTGTCACGTTCTCGTTCTCAGCAGTTGTCAACAGTACTTCAGCTATTCACCCTGCTACACAATGGACCTTGTAACCTACGCCTGCTGTCGGGATGAACGTGTGTCCTTCCGCCAACATCTCCCAGCATTCCCTTCCAGCCCTGGAGCTCTGAGGCCCTGTCCACTTTCTGTGGAGTTCGGGTTCACCTTCTGTGGGTGGGCTGTGCCACACTTGCGTTCCTGTGCCTCCCTCCTGCCACTTCATGTCCTCTAGTCGGCTCCTGCTGTCCGGAGGCCAGGACTCCCTGCTTCTCGAGGCCGAATAGTATTGTTCCATGCACACGCCCGTCTTCTTTATCTGCTCACCCAGCGGTGTGTGTGTAGGTTGCTTCCGTATCTTGGCAACTGCAAGCACGGCTGCACGGACCCGGGAGGACGGAGGTCTCCTCACTGTCCTGATTTTCCTTCCTCGGAACATGCATCTAGTCTTGAGATTGGTGGGTTGCAGGATTCTGAGAATCCTTTCTACTGTGTCCCATAATGGCCACCCAACTGACACTCCTCCCGGTGGCGCACGAGGCTTCCCTTCCTGTGCATCTCCCCCCACCCCTGTAATATCCTCCTTCACCTTTCTATTAGCAACTGCTGTAATTTGAGTCTCTATAATTCACGAGGACGAGGTCTTCTTCACCTGCCTGCTGGGCTGCGCGGGTCTGCCTTCCAAGCGATGTGGGCTCACACCCTTCGCCGGTACGTCATGGGCTCACTTGCTTTCTCACAGTGCATCCCTTAAACGTTGGATCCCGCGCCCTCAGCAGAGGTGGGGCTTGCGACCACCTCTCCAGCTCTGCTGCTTCCCCCTGCGCGTGGTTTCCTTGACTGAGCAGCAGCTCTGAAGTCACTTTTTGCTCTAGATGAATGGGCTTTCTGCTTCATATCTGAAAATAAAAACTAAAAATCATTGCCCAAAACAACGTCTTGGAACTTTCTCCCTGGGTTTTCTGCTAGTCACCTAGCATCGATCAGAGGAAGACGCACTGGTGACCTGGACTCGGTCTGCTGTGTTCCACTGTTAGAAACAACCACCGGGCTAAGTATAGTTCAGTATAGTTTAGCACCGAGATTAGGTAAAGCTTGCAGCTACACCCGCACCTACCTTTATATTACTGTTCTCTGTGCATGTGGGATCCGTGTTTGTGTGTACGTGAGGCCACCTACCTGCGGGCAAACAAGCATGCAGGTCCCTTCCACAAGGAAAGGAGATGAAATACTTGGACCTTGCTGTGTGCCATCCCTTTCCTTAGTACCGAGTGGCCTCAGGTTCTGAACTCACAAGTTAAGGATGAGAAGGCAACGACCGGAAGCAGCAACTCCCCCGGTCGTGCGAGAGGCAAGGCTGAGGGCTCCCGACCCCCGTGTTCTCTTCTGCAGAATCTGGTTAGGCACCTCTGCTTTTCAGCACTGCTGTGAAGATCGGATTAGAAACATCCAGCAGTGGACCTTTTACAGGCTACGTGCTAAATAAATAATAACTGTTTACATTATTCATCAGCAAGTGTGCACCCCGCATGCGTACAGGATTCTTGTAACTGGTCTCCTCCACAAGGTCTCCCCAGGGAGCCGGACCCCAGGGTGCGAAACTTAGCCTGCCTCAATAATTCAGCCCTGTAGCCAGGGCTGAGCTATCTTTCAGTAAGTGCCGTCTCTTGGGTTACATGTGTGTGGGGGCGCTTGATCACTGCTTCTCCATACAGTGGGGCAGAAACAGGACAGCTGCTCACACTTGAATACCAGGAACACAGGAGTGCTTTTTAAGGCTGGGCTCTAAGTACTGCAAAGGACCTGCTCTAGTGGAAATCTGCATCGGCGATCCTAGATCTGCTGTGACAGCATCCTGGGGTTCACCGGGCCACCCTCTCTGGGTGGGTCGGGGTGGACTCCCCAAGGGAAGGGCCTGGGCCTCCTGTGCTTGGCCGTGCACTGGGCGGTGCCTGAGGTCCCTGAGCAATCGGCTCTGTATGATGTCTGCTGCTGCTGTACCAGGATCAGTGCCTCCCAGCACAGCCACAGCCGCTGGGCGTCCCCAGCTGAACCCGTCCCACCCACCACCTCTCTCAGGAAGGAGCACTTGGGGATTCTCCACACGCTCTGGGCTTTAATAAGTGTACTCCCACTGCTACCTCTGCAGAGGGGTCTCTGAACCAGGCGGCCTCCAGAGTAGGCTCCACTCAGCCACTGTCACATGTCCCTGGAAGTGTGCAGGAGAAGGTATCAGGGACACAAGGCTCCGCCCAAATGCTGCGCATCCTGACATTCTGGATGACCCTATACACACAAATCTGAGCACCCAAAGCCCCCCAGTGAGCAGCGTTTGGCATCTGAGGCCAGCATCACAGTGCTGGCAGGAGCCACAGTGCCAGGCCGGACCTTCCCCCCAAGACCCTGCTGCCTGGGCCTGGGGTGTGGGGGACAGCTGAGATGATGCAGGGCTCTCAGCACTGCCCTGTTACCTTCATAATCCTGGGTGAAAAATTCTAAGAAAGCAGATGACAGAGCAGCTTCCTGTCTGGAGGGTGAGCTGACAGGCACACTGTTAAAATGGAAGCTGGGGTGGGCAACTTACCAGGACCTGAGGATTCGGGCCTGGATGGTGAAAATGAAGAGATGAGGAAGCAGACTCAATACAGGGCCCGCAACACAGCGCTGCAGCATGAGGGCCATTGCAGTGCGCTGACGCTGCTCCCCAGAAGCCCCTCAGCATCTGATGGTCAGAGGTTGGAAAGACCTCAAGGGTGAAGTACACCTGCTCGCCTTGCCCACCCCCCACCCCATGCTGGCTCCCCTGGAGGCTCTGCAGGGTTTCTGGGCCCCTTCAAGAATGACTGGGAAGGCCGCTTGCAGCCACCACCCAGCAGCACAGAGGGCCTGGGGTGGGGACAAGAGACTGGAGCTCAGAGCTTGGCTCCTCCTGGATGCAGCTCCCTTGTGCACCACCTTGATAGAAGGACGTTCCATGGACCCTCGGGGCTGCTGGCAACTGCCCAAGAGCAAAGGCCAAACACCATGCCTTGGCTGCAGTGTGGGCCAACTCTCCCGCTGACCCCTTACCCACAAAGCCGGGTCCTCAGAAAGACGTCTTTTGCTTTTTTGTCTTCAGCTGAATTAAGGGTCACTCTCGCCTCTCTCTCTTATCCACCCAATCCAGGTCCTGGAGTGCCCACAGTGACTGTGCACAACACCACGGATAAAAAAAGTAAGTGCTTGCTTCCTCACACCTTTCTGAGCTCCCGAGACTCAGGAGACAGGCTCTGGGGGGATAATCCGTGCTTTCCCAGCAAGGGCATGAGAATGGGCCACATGGTGGGGGGCTGGGGAGTGGGTGGAGCCAAAGCCAGTTGGGGGAGGTCCCACGACCCCCCTCAGCCACCCACATCGAGTGGGCCAAAAGGCTGGAGGGTGCTCAGAAGCCCGTGAGCAGTGGGCCTCTGGACGCTGCTCAGCTCTGGAGCCCGAGGTCCACGCACACTGCGAGGCTGCTTTGCCTCTGTGGGCCGTGGGCTGTGTGCATGGCATGGAGGGTCTACAGAGGCAGGCTGCACGGCACTCTGCCCCAGTCGTTCAGGGCATCATGGTAGGATGAGGCCACCGTGTTGGGGGAGGGAACATGCTCAACCTAGTACAGCAAAACATGGCCGGAAACTCGTGGCCCCGGGCAGAGTAGGTGGAACCGGGCTAAGAGGCGTGGGTGAGAGGAGAGAGCTTGCTAACCTGAGGGCAGAGCGAGGTGGGGGAGGAACTGACCAGGCATCTACAGTGACCCACATCATGGTGCGAGGTTTCGCCAAGGTGACTTCAGGGTGCTTGCTAAAACTGCCGCAGCCACCCAAAGATCCCTGTGAGAGGGATGAGCGTGGGCTCAGGGGGGTGGACCTGGGTGGACCAGCAGAGGGACCTGCCAGGAGCTGGGACTTCCAGGGTCTCTCATTTCCCCTTAAGAAAAGTCATGCTGTTCACTTTGAATGCTTGCCAAAATTTAAGAGTATATTATGTGAGGCTTTCTCCCCTTAAAAATTGGTGGTCTGGTGAAGAGTGGCTGAGGTGAGTAGTGACAGCATGGCACCACGTTGGCTTCGGGGTTCGGCCCATGTCCCCCTTCAGTAGGGGACAGGGAAAGGAGACGTAGACCCTGTGAGCCATTTTTGCAATGGCCTACAAGTTTCTCACTAGCTCCCATTTAAACATTGTTTTTCTAAGGCTATGGTCAAGGAAAAAAAACACAAAACTGTCTCTGGGCATTTGGAGGTGCAGCCTGAGTCTCTTACAAAGTCCGTTCGCGTAAATGCTTTCCTGGGCCCCTTTTGGGGAGTGCTGCTGCTATCACGTCTGCTTCACCGGCCACCACGAGCCCTGTTATGGTGTAGGTCTGGGTCATCCCCCGAGCCTCGTCCACTGGGAGGCTTGGGAAGGCGACTGGACGGCGAGGGTGCTGTGCAAATCGCGGCCAGTCCACTGCATAGCTGCACCCAAGGCTGCCAGGAGGTGGCGCCTGGTGAAAGAACCGAGCCCCTGGGGCGTGGCCTGGACAGGTCTACTTTCCTCCTTCACTCCCCCCTTTGCCTTCGGGCTGCCGTGATGTGGACAGTGTTCCTCGCACGCCCTTCTGCCATGATGCTGCTACCTTGGGCCCCTGCTAGCCATGGACTGAAGCCCCTGCACCGGGAGCCATACCAAGCCTCTCCTTTTAAGGAGCTGGTGTCAGGTGTCATAGCCAGCAATGGCAACATGGACAGATACATCCCTAATGTTAGAGGTTTTGGGCTTCCAGCCATCTGTGATCACGCCCCGCTGTGGAAACAGCCACAGTATTAGACCAGATCCTCTGAGCTCCAAGGCACAAAGGCAGACCCATGGCTTAGACATGAGTGAGAAAATACCTTACTTATTCTGTGCATAAAAGCCAGGTTATACAGGCGGGGTGGGGTGCAATGCTCTGGAAGGCACCCTAAATGTATCAACTGCCGCCAGCACCTGTAATATTCGAATGCTCCCAACCTCCTGAGTTGCGCGGCCACCACCTCTTGTCACCTATCAAGCTGGCTGGCTGGCAGCGCTGGCAGACCAGAGGTCTTCCATTGTCACTTGCTGTCCGCAGAGGGCTCCCAGCATGCAACGTCTTTCCCCTACTCTGCAGCACTGGGACTGAGGCTAATATCTGCACACCGAGCTCTGTCCTCAGACCTTCGCATTTTTATTTTGAGGTATGGTCTCGCTAAGCTGCTCAGTTGCCCGGGCTAGGCTTGAACTTGTGAACTTTCTGCCGCAACCTCCCAGAGTAATGGCATTACAGGCATGAACAACTGTGTACTCTTAAGCACTTTACAGAGCCAGTGAGATCACTCAGCAGACTCTGTGCCTGCTTAGGCAAGCGCAGGGACTGGGGATTTGGGCCCCACCCTGCCCCCAGACTCACTGAGTTGGCTACTGAGTCCAGGTGTGGCGGTGCACACCTGTAATTTTGCTTTGGGGAGGTGGAAACAGGAGGGTCACCCTGCACAGGGAGACCCCGTATCAAATACTTTTTTTTTTTTTTTCCTTTCGGGACAGGGTCTCGCTATACAGTTCAGGCTGGGGCTGTGCTCACTTTTGTAGCCCAGGCTGGTCTCGAACTCATGCCGATCCTCCTGTCTCAGCCTCCCAAGTGCTGGGAATACAGGCGTGCACCACCACACCCGGCATCAAATACATTTTTTAAAAAGCAGCATTTTGCAGCCCAGAGCTGGGCTGTTACTTGCTTGGGCCTTCTGGGGATACAGCAGACCACAGCGGTGAAGAAAGAAAGTGTCGCGTACCTGGGATGAGAGTGGCGTCACACACATGCTCTTCTTCATCCAGCGAGAGGGACAGGACAAAAGAACAGAATGTTCCAGGCCTAACAGTGAAGCAACACAGACGTCGCCCCTGCGCTGCAGCGGCGCAAAGCGCTCGCCAGCAGAAAGCGGACCACGTCCCTATCACACGTGCCCTGCAGGGTTCTCGGAGCTTGCTTCCTGCGTGGCCTGCCACTACGGCTGTCCTTGTGGTCTGGCCTCCTGTGGGCAGCACAGACGCAGAGGATGTCAGCTGCCTGGGCATCTCATGTGACCAGAGCGGAAGCCATGCTGCCTAAGTCGCTGCGTTAGCCCGGAAGAGACCTGAGTAAGAGGAGAGTGGGGACCTGCCCCGCCAGCGTCCATTTCGCTTTCAGGCTACACGGCTTTGGGAGGCAGGGAGATCCGCAACATGCCCACTGGCACAGCAACTGAAGCCCCCGCTGTTCGTGGGCTTTGCTGTCCATCAGGGAAGTGGCTACCGAGTCCAGGGAGGCCGGGAGGCCGAGCGAGGAGGGGCGTGGCCACAGCACTTGGCCCTTCTTCCGGCGATGCCAAGCAGCAAGCCGGCCCATGGAAGGGAACCTTATATTTGAAAGAAGCCTTCAGGTCGCTGTCCCTGGGAATGGCGGCAGTGGAGCCCTCTGATGACGAGCACCACGATGCCATAGAAACCCACCTGTCGGGGCAGCGCAGCCACAGCAGGGGCACAGATGCCACCAGGGCCTGCGTGTTGGGCAGCACGGAGGCCAGGATCTGGGCGCTTTGACAGCCACAGGGCCCTCGGCTGACAGCCCTCACAGAGGCCGGCATCACACTCGCAGAACTCTGTCCCTCCTACTCCCCACCCCCTTGGCTCCAAGCCCCCCGGGGAATAGCTGATGTCTTCCCCTCACGAAAATCTTTTCTACAAACAGAGCCTGCAGGTGTTCACAGCTGCGACTCTGAATTATTTAGAAGCGTTTCCTTAGAATATAATTATGGCGGGGACCCAAGGAGCCTCAGTTGGCAGCCGGACCTTCCGACAGCCTCAGTGTGTGTATACAGCCGGCCAAACACAGTGGGCCTCTGCTGGTGCCCACAGGGAGAAAGCACACACACTGGTGGGGCGTCACAAGCTGGCATCCATGGAAAAGACCCCAGGGGATCCCTCCAGCACCTTTGGGTGCTCTCGCTCTTGGCTGACACTTGCCACACCCAGAGAATATAACTGTCTTTGCCCCCACCCCATTAGCCCAGTTTTGCTTTTTATCATATAGGGGATTGAACTCAGAGCCTGCAGAGTGAGTTGTGCCCTCAGCCCTATTTTATTTTTTTTATAAATTTGAGACAGTGTCTCACTAAATCAGCAGGCTGTCCCAGGTTGGGGAAGAATATATGATCCTCCTGCTTCAGCCTCCCAGAATGCTGGCACTAGGAAGAAGCAAAACCAGCTGCTGGAGCTGGCTGACCCCAAGATGTCCTGTGAATTTCCTGGACAGCGCCCACCTGGCATTCCCCCAAAGGTAGAACCAAGTGCCAGCTCCATGCCCATCTTGTCAAGGGTGGCTCAGGTGTCTAGTTAAAGCCCCATGTGAAGAGGTACTGGGCAAGTGCGCGTGACCTTCTGAGGGGCGTCTTCATGAACAAAGAAGGAAGCCTTGCTGTCAGCCGACCTCGGTGTCAGGGACATGCACCAAGGCACGTGCCACACAGAGGTAGACTGAGACCGTGGCTACCTCGTGCGTCACACACATTCGAGTTGTCACCTCCTGTTTATCCTTCTTGATTTAAAGAGCTACACGGGGTCTATGCACCACTATCGGGCAAGATGTTCGCTTTTAGATTCAGCCACCCTGCAGTCCTGGGTGCCAGGTACTGGGGCACTTGGGCTCCTTCTGTGCTCTGCCTAAGGGTGCTGGCATCATGCTTTGTTCACCAGCTGCCAGAGTTCTGTCCTCCTGTCTGCAGGTGTGGGAATCCTCTAGATGTCCTCGTTCCCTAGGAGCCTGAAGACAGAACTACTGTATCACTCGTTCACACCCAAGCAGCAGCAGCCCTGGCTGTGGCGGCACATGGCGGCCGTGTCTGCCTGCTGCGAGGCGGAGGCAGGATGGTGGAAAGTCAGGGCTCCGGCTGGGCAGCGCAGCAAGACCACACCTAAAACTTAAAAACCTTTTTAAAAAAAATTAAAAGCCTAGGGATATAGCTAAGCACAAAGGTCCTGGGTTTCCTCCTCAGTAGCAGGAAAAAAAAAAAAAGTTGGTATATGTTGTACGATGAATAATGTCACAGTGGAACCTCCAGAGTGTGGACAGGAGTGTCTGGAAGGTCCCCTCAGGTACTAGGCTGCATGGCCAGGGTAGGGATGACTCCCAAGGTGAGGAGTGGGCAAGGGAGGGAAAGGGGCGTGAAGGAGCCTCTGAGAAGGCAGCCGTTTTCTGAACCATTGCCTCGGGTTGCCATGAGGATCCGGCTTCCTGTTTTCTGGAATTTAACAAGCAGTGGTGCCACCAATCCCCCGAGCCCAGGGCCATTGGAGGCAGGTCTTGGAGCAGCCTGCGGGCCCCGCAGCCTGGGAAGCAGCCACCCTCCTGCGCAGGCGCTGGTCTCTGTGGGCTCGCGGTGTCCAGATCTGATAATAGCTAATTCCACCAAATATTAGAGGGGCTCACATTTAATTAAGGAGTGGCCATTTGTATGCTCCAGACTGGGGGTCCCCACTGCCCTGAAGTCAAAAGAAGAGCCCTTCAGGGAATATGCCAATCTCTTCTTATTTCTCTGCTGAGCTCCTGCCCTCTTTGAATGCAATTATGGGAACAAATAAAATGGCTTAACTCAACTCCCCAGTGAGACAGCCAGCTCTCTGCTGATAAAACCAGTTGTGTGGGCAATCATTAAATGAGAAATCTAATATTTAACTAAATTTAATAGTCTGTTGCTTTGGTGCTCTTCGGTGAAGGGTAGGATTTCAATAGACAGAGCAAGCCATTCAGATGCAGCCTGTGCCATCCAGGAACGATTAGAACACCCTGCACCCCCACAGGAAACCAGGGCGCCCAGGGCCCATTGTTGGTGACAGGCAACATGGTGGCAGCCCCAGCTCAGCAAGCAGCGAACAGCCTCGTGTGCGCTGAATTTGAACTAGCTCCTTCTGGGCCTGCACTTGACGTTGCAGGGGAATGTAGGAACGTCCCACTCAAAGGCATCCATAAGGAGAGAAGATGTGAAAACAGGACAGCTGCTCCTGCTTTCTTGGGAGCTGATACTGCAAGAATGCATGACTGTCAAAAATAAAAAGTAAATTAAAAAATAAAATGGCCCAGCAAGATGGCTCAGCGGTCTAAAGCACCTGCTTGGGAAAGCTTACGCAGTCCCAGGGACGGTGGTTTGATCCCAGGCACTACATGCTGCACCAGCCCTGCCCTCAGGGCAGGCTGACCTGGCCATAAAAAATAAAAGAAAACAAAAATAAAAAGTAAACTAAGAATGCATGATTATTGCTCCCCATCCTTTGACTTTTTAGTCTGTTTCTTCTGGGAGTAAATGTGTTTCTTGAATGCAGCATACCGTTGGGTTTTGCGTTTGACTCAGCCCGCCAACCTCTGTCTTTTGACAGGGGAGTCGTGACCATGCCCATGGAATGCAGTCTTTCTTTATTACTGAAAGAGAGTGGCAGGTCCCACCACCATGTTATGTCCCTGGTACCGATTCTTCTTTCCTGGGTTCTGGTTCCCTGCTATCCCTGCCTGGCGTGTCACTCCGTTAGACTTCTCGGCATTGTTGCTTTCTATCTCGGTTACTTTTCTCTCATTGCTGAGACAAAATGCTGGACACCCAACACTAAGCAAAGAAAGGTTTATTTAGCTCAGTTTGTGGAAGTTCGAGTCCAAACTCAGCAGCCACAAGGCAGAATGGCACATGACAGAGGGCAGCAGTTCATGGCAGTAGAAAAATAGCAAAATACTGGCAGCAGAGAGCGAGCAAGCCCTTCTTCCTCCTGACACTGCATACAGGCTCTGTCTACCCTAAGGTGGATGTAATACTCACACCCCCGGCCCCAGCATTGGGACATGAATTAATCACAAGCTCTAGAAGCCTGCCCTGCAGCTACACAAGGTTTTCAGGGGATAACGGGACACAAAACATTCCAGCATCACTGTCTCTTTCTGGGATATCCTTGAAACCTTTTTGGAGTGCTGTTTGGTGGTCATGAATTTCTTAAGGTGGTCTGTCCCTGCAGTGAACAATGAAGGGCTCACTTCCCCTTTCACTTCACTGTGCAGTTTCCCAGTCCAGATCCAGCTCTGCCCCCAGCCCAAGCCCTCGCCGGCTTCTGCAGCAGAAGCAGCCAGTCGGTGGTACAATGTTTTGTTTCTTCACAGACCCCCATGGCCTTTGCATATTCAGTTTGGCACACACTTGCCACCCCAGCCTTTGTCCTGCTTCCCACCTGGGCGACCACGTGGGCAGGCAGTGTAGTAGAAGCCCCAGGTTCCCAAGGGCCATAGCAGCTTCCAGCAAGGCGAGGCTTCAAAGCGGTCCCACGAGATGCACACAGAGGTGTGTGTGCTGGCGAGCTGGCCCAGCGCCAGTGGTTGTCAGCTTGTGTGCATTATACTTCCAAGCACTGGGAGCTTCTCGGCCAAATCTGTAGCTATTTATTTTAGTTTATCTGGGCTTGCATTGTGGTGGAGCTGGGAGTGGTACCCAAGCCTCAATTTCCCCAAGTGGTCCTCACAAGCAGCCTGAATTCTGGGAACACTGAAAGCCTCAGGCTTCCAAGACACCCATAAAACCTCTCAGTCCCATTTAGGGTTTTTCAAAACCTTCTTGGGGCCAGAAGGTCAAGTGGGACATAGGGAGAAATACACGGATGGAAACCAAGCCCAGGCTCTGCTTCCACGTACAGATGCTCAGTTTCCAGGGTATGAAGTGGGTTTCCACAAACAGACAGAGCCAAGTTACAGGAAACAAGTTCATGCCGAGGCCTTGAGGGTCAGGGGTGGAGCCAGGCAAACACCCAACACTCTTGCACTCGTTGAGCTCTGCAGAGGTTGGTGGACACCTGAGATTGGGTGGCCAGGGCTCCTCTTTGAGGAGATGGTGCCTGACCTGGTGAAAGGGGAACCAGCCAAGAAGCCTCTGACTGTAGGAACAGCAAGTGCCAAGACCTGGAGCCAGCAAAGAGCTGGCTCTTATTGTCCTGAAGCCCTTCCTCACCTTCCACCCTAGAAATTTGAATTAAACACAGAAAATGCCAGGTGTGGTGGGACACACCTACGACTTCAACACTGATGGCGGGGCGGGGGGGGGCACTTCTCCCTTATCTTTCCTTGAAGGTGAGCTTCCCATGTGGCTAGCTACTAGAAAATCATTTTTTGTTGCTTGCTAACTCATCGCAAGACCAAGAAGTCTCCCACTGCCACTCCAAGAGTGTCCCTGAGGAGCCTGGAGCAGAGGTGACATTAAGTGTCACTCGCAGATGTAGCCCCGCAAGCACCTTCACTTACCACCCAGCAGTCTTGGAAAGCTGTACACGCAGGGGACCTGATGAGCTGGACTTTCATTGTAGCTTTGCAGCGTTGGTACACTCTGTAAAGCAAGGGTCCTCAGGGAGCAGGACCATTTCAGTTTTTCCACAGATGGGGGAAAGGTCATTTTTAGTTGCTTTAATGTTGCACTTTGTTTGCGTTCCACATTGATGACACTCCCCAATGCCAGTAGCATCACAGCCTCAGCCCTACCTCAGAGCACCAAGTATTAGATTCTCATACGGAGAAGCAAGCTAGAGCTCCCATTCATGCGGTGCAGGGTTCCAGCTCTTGTGAGACTCACATGTCACTGCTGATCTGACAGGAGGCCCCCTCTGGGGGTGGCTGCAAATACAGCGGGGGAGCCTCACTTGCCCGCTGCTGTCCTGCTGGTGGGAAGCTCAGCTATTAGCAGGCCAGGGACCTGTGCCTGCAAGTTAGGCACCCCAAGCTTAAACCATGCACCTCAATAGCGCTTGCAAAGGATGATGGATATTTTAGTCACTTTGGCAATGGCAAAAAATATCGGACACCAGCAACGTAAAGGAGAAGGGGCTTTTTTGGCTCTGAGGGTTCAGTCCATGGTCATCCGTGTCCAAGGCAGAGGAGTTGGTGAGGGAGAACTCCTCCTGGTGTGGCAGCAGAGGCCAGGGAGAGCAGGGAGGAGTTGGCCAGGGACACAGAGCAGTGACCAGCTCTTTTGGCCAGGCTGCCCTCCTAGCAGTAGCCAGCTGTAGGCCCCGTGGTCCAGTCACCTTGCAGGTGCCCCAGCTGTAAGCACAAGAGGCTCTCGGGGCCATCTAGAAGGAAAGCATGACCATGGAGTCCCGTGAAGGCCCCACTCAGAGTGTGCTGCGCACGGGTGAATGCAGAATGCGAAAGGACAGGAGAGCCAAGGCCATCACTGTCACTCTGCTGCTGGAATGAGGTGACCTGGCCGTCGCTGCGATGGATAGAGGGTGACGGGGCCACTTCCGGCCAGCACAAGGAGTTCACAATGAGGACACTCATGTACTGCCACAGCCTGAGGGCTAAGAGCCCGTGAGGCTTGCCTAGCAGGAGGGGAAGGGTCAGTCCTGCCACACAGCCAGGTGGCACCCAAGGACCTTGCGTCCTCCAATACAATCATCCCGATGAAAGTCTGCAAAGACCTGACAGCTTTGTATCCAATGCACAAAACCTTAGTCCATTTTTCTTAGCAAAAATTAGTAGACACACACACACACAAAAAAAAAAAAAAAAAACCACCAGGTATAGTGGAGCACACCTGTAATCCCAGCACTAGGGAGGCTGAAGCAGAATTGATGTGAGTTCAAGACCAGCCTGGGCTACAAAACCTGAGCTCAAGGCCAGCCTGAACTGTATAGCGAGACCCTGTGTCAAAAAGAAAAAAAGAAAAACCGCAGTGTGTGGTCTTTCTTTTCCCCCCCAGAACTGGGGCCTCCTCCTCCCCACAGGGAGGCACTGCGGTTTCCCGCTTAGGTCAGACCCAAGCCTTCCTGAGCAAGAGCTCAGTACCTGGGGAGCAGAGGCCTAGAGGGGAGGGCACAGCCTGACTCAGGGGCGGAGCCTTTGGCCTGCAGAAGTTCCTGCCTGGGGATGCAACTGGGACAGCAGTGCCACCCCCAGGACAGGGAGGGAATCGCACCCACAGCTCAGGGGGCGCTCAGGGGACCTCCACAGAGTCTCACTGCTGCCTTCTTTGCTCTTTTTCAGAGATCTTTGACCTAGAAACAAATGAGCACGTGCAGAAGGCCGTCAGCGACCGCCAGATGCCTAAAGTAGAGTACAGCAAGATCGAGGTTGATGACTACAGTAAGTGCAAGTCTTTCTCCCTTTACAACAAAAGTGAGGTAGGCAGGGGACCTGTCCCTGCGATCCGGGCACTCTGAGAGGCTGAGGCAGGAGGGTCGTGAACTGGAGCTCAGCCTGGGCAGCCCGGTGCCTCGGCGAGACTCTGTCTCCAAATAAAATGCCTTTTGGAAAACCTGGCTGGGGATCAGCTCAGTGTGAAGGCCTTGGGTTTGGGTCCCAGTGCTGAAAAAAATAAAAATTTGAAAAGAAGAGGAAAGCAGGCGGTGTGATCTGAGATAGCCCCAGTCGGCCTCCTGGCCAGGCACAGAAAGAGCCTGCCAGGGGGGCCAACAGGTTAAGAAAGACCTCAGCGGGGAACTCGGTGGTGGCTGTGTGTTCGTGCCACCCTGGGAAGGACGCCCCCTGATGGCAGCCTCCTGCCTCTGCCTGCTGGCTTTGGGCCACAGCGGTTTCCTACAGCGGAGAAACACATGCTGAGGCAGGCGAGGCGTGTGCTGCCACAGCCTGCAGTGTGCCCGTCACTCTGCCGTCCCTGTCCCTGGGCCTCTGAGTACCAGCTCTGCTCCGAACATGGTGCTCAGACCCCGACATGGGCTGGCACCACCTCCTGGCTCGGCTCTGCCCCCTCACCTCCACGTGGGCTACTCCTGGGTGCCTCTGGCAGGCAGCTCTCACCCTGGAGCCCCAGGGGACAGTGCCCAGGACAGCCCTGGATGCGATGCTCCCAGCCCAATGCCCACCTCTGTACATAGCAGCCCCAAGCTCCACGTCCCTGGGCTGGGGCCTGCAGGGCTGTCTGCCGGCATGAGCCAGGATGACTCACTCCAGAGCAGGGGTGGGGTCAAGAGGGGCTCTGCGTAGGGCTCTGCCAGGACCTCCGGCAGGAGGGCAGGTGGCCT
Organism: Myocastor coypus; assembly: GCA_004027025.1. Lineage (NCBI taxonomy): Eukaryota > Metazoa > Chordata > Mammalia > Rodentia > Myocastoridae > Myocastor > Myocastor coypus. The sequence goes on from PVJA010002070.1 coordinate 29,431, forward strand.
TCCCTTGCCAAGCTGCCCCACAGGCAGTCTGTCCCCTGCCCATGCAGTAGGACCCTGAGTTCCCTGCCACTCTGCCGGAACCTGCCTTCCCTCCAAGCACACAGGCTCAGCTGCCCTGTGGTCTGGGCAGTCACCCCCTCAGCCCAAGGGTCCCCCTTCAGAAGTGGCTGCTCTGCAGAAGGGGGCAATAAAGAAGGTATGTAAGGGGGTCCCCAAGACAGAGGAGCATTAAACTGGACACTGGCAAGCCATACTGCGACCCTCCGCTTGTCCCTAGGATGCCTACCCTCGGCGGCCCTGAGCACAGGGCCTTCGCCACACCCCTCTCCTGGTTCCTAAGTCCCAGCCTCCCCACCAGGTCTGCAGAACTGCTCCTGAAGCTTCACTTTCCAAAACCTCTCAGGCAGCAGTGCAGCAGCCAACCACAGCCACCCAGCCCCCTGACGCCACTGTTCCCCAGGGCTCCATTGCTGGGACAGTGGCCCCCAGGCTGCAGTGTCCCCATGGCCCGCACTCCTATTCCTGCCCCACAGGCTGGGCCACCTGCAAAGAGCAGCGGGCAGAGGAGCAAAATGCGAGTGCCCCAGCTCTCCGTGGCGGAGGCCACCCACACATCTTGTGGACACTTAAGTGTTAAAGTCCCCTGCCTGCCTCTGCACCTGCCCATGGGCCGAGGGGGCAGCTTGCAAGCCCAGAGCAGGGTTGAGAAGCTGCCCGGCCCTGGAGCGTGTGCTCTGGAATCTGAGCTCTAAGGCCCGTGGCAGAAGCCTGGTCTCGCTGTGCAGCCCAGGCTGGCCTCAAGCTCACACTGACCCTCGTGCCTCAGCCTCCCGAGCTGTGGCGACAGGAGTGCACCACCATGTGGCTAGCAGAGGCCACTGCTCGAGGCCTGGTTCTTCCTCTTCTCCTACCCCTGTGCACCTCACGCTGCCAAGGACCAGACTGAGTGACCCCAGCAGGGGCAAAGCCCCTCTGGGCTCCAGCAGACAGTCAGGCCTGCCCGGCTCCAGTCTACACAGCAGCACTCTTGCCTCCTGCTCCCGGTGGACTCCCCTGCCAGCACATCCTGGCTTCCCTGGGCTCGAGTGTGTGTGGCCAACTCTACGTTGGGTGGCATGCCCACGAGCACACATCCAAGTCCCTGTGGTGACCACAGACTGCCCACCTGTGCCTTCCCAGGGTCCACAGCACCCCCACCAGGGAACACAGGTGCACCCTGCATCTGTCCTCAACCTGAATGGGCTGTGCTGGTCTCTTCCCAGAGTTGCCCATGCAGATCCTGAAGCCGGCCACCTTTACGGATACGGTCCACTACCCCCTGCTCCTGGTTGTGTAAGTACTGCGCTGTCATCTTCTGTAGGCACTTTGGTAACCCTGGCAGAGGGAGGAGTGGGGCCCGTTCTGCTCCAATAGCTCTGCCTGGGAATAAAGCCAGTGACTCCTTCAAGGGCAGGTGGGACCATGGCCTGTCACCTGCGGTCACCCGAGCACTGTCCCCAGTGCTCGCTGAGCACCTCCTGTGTGCTGGCAGCTCTGGAGGCCTGTGTTTAGACCTCAAAGCCAGTCATGCAGTGCCCCATCCATGCCCAGGAGACGTGGAGTCCAGCCAGGGTTCTGGCACCTCAGTACCACCCCCCATAAGGGGCATCAGGGGCTACCACCCAAGGCACATGGAGGGAGGGGCCAACAGAGAGCTTGCCCTGTTAGCACCCACCATTGCTGGCCCCTCCCAAGCCCAGGCTGTGGCAGGAAGCATGGAGCCCATGTGACCTCGGGGTCTCTGAGGGCATCAGGAGTCACTCACTGAGTGATGCCAGGTTCCCATGGAGCTCCAAGTGACCTGACAGCTCACCCTGCTATCGTAGTCCTGGGGCTTGGTCCCTCAGTCACAAAGAGGCTTGTTATAATGACACCTGTGGGGAGACCCCTCAACTTGCTCCACTGTGCTCTACCCCTTGCTGTCTGGACTGACTTCACATTCCACCAACAATGTGCCAAAGCACATGTACACCTGCCACCCTCAACCCCGAAACACACACACACACACACACACACACACACACATTCTCACATTACCACTTTTCTCCCTTACCACCTCAGATTCTCACAAGTTTCTAAGAAATCCTTCAGACCTCATGCCAGCTTTCTCTGGGCACTCAGTGGTCTCCAGGGACCCTAAGGGAAGTGTACGAAGCCTCTCTGTCCACAAGACCACCGCTATCCTTCCAGAAGGAGCTGCGGCAGGCATTTGAGGCAGGCAGTCACAGGTGGGCAGCAGAAGCTTGCCACATGCGCCGTGGGCGGACACACTGGTATCAGCCTGCAGGCTTCATCTTTTTGCCTGCTTGTCTCTTGCTGTGACTTCAAATGTGACAGCAAGGAAACGTGGGGACCCCGGGACCCCAAGGGGTCTCTGAGACCAGTGAGGCCTGCTTAATGCAGAAGGCAAAAGAGCGCACGCCTCCCAGAGGACCATCTCATGAGGAGCACAGGCCTCCGACTTCCGCCCCTGGCGCGACTCTCTTGGCCTCCTCCTGTCTGCCTACTCTGCACCCCACGCACCTACACCCCACAGGCCCCAGAGAAAGCCAGGTCAAAGGAGAGAAGGTGGGTGTGCCTGTCCGGGCAGCCCAGCTCTTGGAAGGACATGTGGCCATTGCTCTCTTCCAGGGATGGCGCCCCAGGCAGCCAGAGTGTGGCCGAGCGGTTTCAGGTGACGTGGGAGACGGTGCTAGTGAGCAGCCACGGGGCTGTGGTGGTCAAATGTGATGGCCGAGGCAGCGGTTTCCAGGGCACCAAGCTCCTGCAGGAAGTGAGGCGACGGCTGGGCTCCCTAGAGGAGAAGGACCAGACGGAGGCTGTCCGGTGAGCTGGGTCCTCGCTCGGGGCTGCCCCTGGCCAGAGCCTTGGTCTCTGCCAATCACCACTGTAGGAGACAGGGGCCGTTGGGAAGGCAGGACAGAGAACGCAAGGGCTGCAGGAGGACCCGGGTTACTGTGCACATCTGGGCCGCAGGGAGAAAAGCCTCCAGATGTGAGCAATCTTCTGGAACATCCTGGTCACCAAGCCAGCAAGAACCCCCAGGGCACAGGCAGAGCTTGGTGCTGAGGGGTGGGCGCTCATAGGTCATCCCTGGCTAGCATTGTCAGGAACAAAAAGAGAGGACCCCCATGGAGGACCACAGGCCTTGGACTTGCGCCAGGCCGCAGGGCTGTAGGGCAAGAGTGCCTCCCCCTGAGAGACAGGTGGAGAGCTCTTCTACCAGGCGCAGATGGGGGTGCTCAGGGTGACAAGTGATGGGGAGCAGCACCCGTGACAGGGCCCAGGGTGACAGCACACCCCATCCCTGATGGGATGCACTGCAGAGTACAGAGCCCAGCTGCTGAGACAGGTGCACCCAAGAACACCGTGTCGGCAGGGCCCCGCACCTACCCGGCCCCCGTGTCCTCTGCCATGCGGAAGAGTTTATGTCGCCGGCTTTTGGGAACATTGTCCCCTTGTCTATCGGAAGACTGAGGGCGCGCGGCTGGGCCTAGCAACAATTTTAAACAGATCCAAGGGCGAGAGGGAGCTGCATTCCTCCTTCAGGAGCTACGCGCCTGTTAAAGACGGTCGAAGCGATGCCTCCAAAGCCTGTGTGTTACAGGCAGCAGACGCGGTGGGCAGAGCCTGGGGCACCCACGCTGGGAGGAGTGGCAGCGCCAGCAGCCTGTGGGGGGCGCTGCGGGTCCTTTCCATCCTTGCCCCGCCCACTCTGACTCCTCCCACTCAGGAGGCTCTGGGGCTCAGGGGGACCCAGGTATCCTCTGCTCCATGCATCCCTGAGAGTCCAGGAACACAGAGCCAGAGCCCGCTTCTTTGCTGTACAACAAATTGAACCTAGGAGTGGGCGTGGCATGTGCTCAGATGCGAGAAAGCAGTCAATGGATCACATGACTCAGAAGCTCACGGCAGGACAGCCTGGGACAGCCACATACGTTAGGACACCAGGAACAACCCCAGCACCCGGGGTCTCAATGGCCAGAGAAACCAGAGTGAAGTTCCCTTCAGAAATGCTCAGTCCACAGGGAGCAGCAGCAATTACAGCAGAAGTTGATGAGGCCAGCGGTGACACCCCTGACCCCCAGCTCCCCACCCTGTCCAGTCCCCCAGCTCCCACTTCCCATGGCCTGGGACCAAGCAGAGGCACAAAGGCGCCCGTGTCAGGAAAGAACAGAAGGATGGAGGACCCAGGGCAGCGGACAGCGCTACAGGCCAGCAACCCAGTTTCCAGGAGGGGCCCTGGGCTGGGATCCTTCAGGAAAAGAATGGACAGGAAGCTGCCTGATAACGAACCGGAGGTTCCACTCCGGAGACTCCACGGTGAAGGAACAGGGACAGTGACAGGCCAGCCTTGGACGCGGACAGACACTCACGGGCGTGGGGGTCATGGGGCAGCAGGGCAAGTGGACACGCAGCCTCCGTCCCACCGCACCCTGGGCAAGAGCAGCCACAGGCAGAGGGCGCACAAGCCCTCAAGTCGAGCAGAAGGAGTGCGTTGTCCATCCCCTTCCGACCCTCCTTTGCCTGCCTTGGGTCCCGGTCCCACAGTTCTTGCGCTGGCTCAAGCTCCTGACGTCAACGCCAGGCCACACAGCCTCCCGGCCAGCTCAGAGCTTCCCTGTCCTGTGGGCCTCTCGCATCAGCAGCAGTCCAGGTCCCCTCATCACCAGCACTGCTGTCTCCCTGCCGCCCCTCCCCCATGGCCATCCTGCTTCTGGAAACTTTAAAGGTCCACGTGACTTGGGGCCCCTCCCACTGGGTCCAGCCTGAGCTCAGCACTCCCTGGACACAAAGCCCTGGCCAGCGCTGGTCACGGCTCGGGGTCCTCGGCGAAGCCCACATGGGAGCGCAGCCTGCGAGGGGCTCAGACGCTGTCCTGGGGGGCCCTCCCCTCTATAGCCTCAGCTGAGGGTGAGAAGAGCTGAGTGTGGGAAACTGCAGTCCCCGCCCACGCGCAGTCTCGACTGGTCTGTTTCCTCCCTGAGGGGTGCCGCGCAGGTGCCGGGGAAGGGCGGAGTGCTGGCTCGCCCCACCCATGATCTCCACTGCCTCCCACATGGTCCTGGGCCACTGTAACCTAGATGGACGATGGCTAGGGTGGGAGGATCCTTGGAGACAAGGCCAGGACATTAGGTGTCCCTACATAGACCTTTGTGAAGAGGGCCTGGGGAGGGGAAGAAATCCAGGAATTGGAAGGAAGGGGACCGACCAGCCTGCCACCTGGGGACCTGTGCATGTGCAGGCGTGCACAACCTAAAGTACATCCACCTATGTGGGTGTGCATGGCCTGGGGTGTGTCTGCAGGTGTGCATAGGTGTGCGTGACCTAGAGCAGCCATGCTGAATCTTTTAGAACTTTCGATGATAACACACGGCCCACGGCAGCTCCTGTGTCTGCCTGTGTAGTGTGCGTGGCCAGGGTGAGACTGTGTGGGGGCAGCTTGGTTCCCCGTGGCTCCCTGGCAGGCCCCCTCCGTGCCCTGAGGCCAGTCATGTCCTGCCAGTCTCTTCCACACACAGTGAGGTGCCGCATCCACCCACGAGGCCTCCCCTTTCTGCTCCAGTGTGACAGGAGTCCCTGAGCTCAGTGTGAAACTCCTGCCACTGTGGTCCCTTGTGGGTGTGTGAGTACACACAGGTACACATGCAGCAAACACAGACACACACACACACACACACACACACGTGCGGTACACACACCCCGGTTCCTGTGCCAGTCATGGGAGCACGTCTTCTTCTTTTTCACTACTTCATGACCCTGTCCCTGCGCTTGGTTGGAGGGTCTGGCTAGGTAGGCAATCTGGGTGAACAGTGAACGCCCTGGAGCGATGGTCCCTGCTGGGTGAGAAAACTACGTCCTTGTAATTGACAACTCTGAGGACAGAGGCTTCTGGGAGCCAGAGCCTCTCGGAGGTGCAGCCCAGTGCCTGTGCCAAGGCTGCCTCAGTGCCTTCCAAGGGGCAGAAACCTGGGAGGAGAGAGCGGAGGAGGGAGCTGGAAGAGGATCAGGAAGAGAAAGCAGAGGAGGAAGAACAGGCCGCTGTGCCCTTTCCTTGATGCCCACCCGACTTCCCAACAGGAATCTCACTTCACGCTCAGGCCTCAGACACAGCCCGGGAACCTGGCACACTCATGTGGGCAGCGGTGCTGCAAAGACACAAAAGTGCTTCACCACTCACACAGGGTGGAGGAGCCGCTGCCCGTGAGAGATGCCACCCCTGGCTGGGCACCACGGCCCTGGAAGGTGTGTCCGTGTCCTAGGACAGCAGCAGCAGCGCTAACTGGACCACAACCACGAAGGCTTCCAGGTCCTGGGGCGGGCATCCTGTGCTGGCCTTGAGCTTCCCGTGCCATCTACCTGAGCAGGGGCCATGTACAGGGGCACCCACAGCACACTAACACAGGACGGAGGGGCCGGGGAAGAACCCCAGGCACCGAGGGAGAAGGACAGGCGGGGTGGGCAGGGGCAGGAGGCTCTGTGGTTAGGGTCTGGGTTAGGCTTACTAGGACTGCATTAGGGTTAGGATTAGGGCTTAGGACTTAGGGTAGGTGCTAGGGTTAGGGTTGCATTAGGATTAGAGTAGGGTTAAATTTGGTTTAAAGTCTTGTTCTGACCAGTGACTGACTTCCTTTTTTCATTCCTGGGATAAAATACCAGTCCCCCTCATGGTGAAGGAGGTGAGTTCATTTCAGCTTCCTGTTCAAAGACTCCGTCATCAGCTCTTTGCAAGGCAGGGCGGCAAAGCACAGAGATACAGAAGCTAGACACAGCCCTGGGATGGCAGCCTGGAAGCAGCCTGCAGCCTCTTCTCTTATGCCAGCCAGGATACAAGCCTTGGAGTAGGGTTTCTGGCTTCAGATAATCGGTCAGCCACTCCCAGAGCTATGCCGACTCTCATCAGTGGCCCATTTCGTACCATGAACCCTTAATCCCAGAATCACGCACCCTAGGTCCACCAGCTCCAAAAAACTCCACCTCGGGCCGCACAAGTCTTCTGGCACCTGAGATATAAGCCACAGCGGTTAGGCCGTGGAGGTCAGGCTTAGGGTAGGTCTGTGCTGGAAGCAGAATTAGCTCCTGTTGGGTTTAGAGGCTCAGGCCTAAGGTAAGGGTGGGCTGGGTCGGTTTAGGGTTGGGGATGAATTTTCAGAACGTGGGTAGTTCCCCTCCGCATCTGGCGGTAGGGACAGGCCTGCTGTGGAGTCAGCCACCTGTTCCTCTTGGGGACATGGGGCCCATGAGGAGTGTGTGGACATTGTGGAGCAGAGGATGCCAGGCTTTGGTGACATCCACCTGGACTCTGGGGTGGTCACTCCCAAAGGCCGAGCCAGGAAGAGAGCCGTGGTAGGAGCACCCAAGACTCCTCCGTCGTACTGAGAGCGTCTCAGGCCTGACGAGTTTGGGGGTGGAGCCACAGGCCAAGGGCACAGAGGCCCACCACAAGGTCCCCTGACTCTCCCTGTCCTCCTTGGTCTGCAGGACGATGCTGAAGGAGCTGTACATCGACAAGACGCGGGTGGCCGTGTTTGGGCAGGTGAGCCTCGCTGTCCTACCAGAGCTCTGCGCAAGAGCGATGGCTGTGTCCTGCCAGAGTTCCCTCTGGCTCTCCGGGAGGGCTCCTCCACAGCTGGGGGTGTGAACATCCCCTTTATGTTGGGGGCCAGGCCTCTGAACTGAGTTGCATCCCAGCCCTTTTTTACTTTTTACTTGGAGACACTGTCGAACCAAGTCACCAAGCTCCCCACGGCAGGATCAAACCTGTGACCCTGCTGCGGGGTGTGAGGGCTCGCACCTGAGATCCCAGCACTTCAGATGCTGAGGCAGGAGGATCGCTGCAAGCCAAGTCTAGCCAGACCCGCCGAGGGAGATCCTGGGCCCCCAGTTGGTCTGTGCTTGGCCTCGCCTTCCGACAGAGGGCGCTGGAGGGCACCCAGCCTCTGCGCCCTGGCTGTGTCCTGAAGGACCTCACAGCAAGCACCCAGCACGCAGCAGCAAAGGGTTTCCCTTCAGTCTCTCCTTACCGCCCTGGAAAAACTTTACAGCTACAGGAATTCCTAAAAAATCTCAGGAGAGCATCGCTGAACTCCCTACCGTCTCGGGTCTGAGGCTGGAGTCAGGTGAGAGCTGCCGCTGACCCAGGCTCCTGTCCCCGGGCCTGTGCCCTGTCCTTCTCCTCAGGACTATGGCGGTTACCTGAGCACCTGCATCCTCCCAGCCAAGGGGGAAAACCAAGCGCAGATGTTCAGCTGCGGCGCGGCGCTCTCCCCCATCACAGATTTCAAGCTCTATGGTAATGGGCTGCGCGCGTGCGGAGACCGTGAGCCCTGCCCCAGCAGGGGCCCGTCCCAGGTGACCCCTGTTGGGCGCCCCAGTCCACCCTGACCCCCTGGTCCCTTGAACCTCATCCAGGCTGAGCTTCAGGGTAGGAAGAGAGAGGAGTAGCGATGAAAAGCCAGTGAAAGCCGTGGAATTCTGATTGGTCGATTTGGCCCAGTTTTGCCGGGTTCCAGAATTGCCGTTGGGATAAAAGCTAGCTCCCACCATTATAACGCACTGGAATGTCACACCCCGCTATCTGATCACCCCGTGCCTGAGAGATGTCCATGCAATGTATGCTAAAAGTCACCATCTGGGGCCAGGGAGATAGCTCAATGGAATAATTGCTTGCCTGGCAAGCATAAGGTTCTGAGTTTGATTCCTGATACTACCCAGTAAGCAAGTAAGTAAATAAATAAATACATACATACATACATACATACATACATACATACATACATAAAGCGAACAAGCAAGCAAGCCACCAGCTGCCCGGCAAGCGGCAGGGCTCTCCATGAGCTAGCTCCGCCCAATGGACCCTGGATGCTACATCCGGGGCCCTGAGGGCGCTGGATGACCCTCCCTCTGCTTCTATCCAGCGTCTGCATTTTCCGAGCGCTACCTGGGCCTGCACGGACTGGACAACAGGGCGTACGAGGTATGCGTGCCACAGCTGCCTTTGGGCCCCTGCCCCACCCTTCTCGCCATCTTCCAGCACTGCCCCACCCAGCAGCAGCCCCCACCCGACCCCGCTGGGCTAAGACGTCTTCCTCTCCACCCCAAAGTTAAGACCCCTGGCGACTGTCCGCTCTCAGTGCCATCTGTCCCCACTGCAGGGCTAGGGGAGGAGGAGAAAGTGGAGGATCCTGGGCTGGGTTGTCCCTTGGGGGCGAGGGCTGCCAACAGTCAGGGACAGGAAACTCCTCTGTCCCCCCGGCCATATCCACACAGACATCCCTGCTCTGCTGGGACCACGGCTTCCCAGACCCTGGCCCTGGCTTGTGTCCACTTCATCGCCCATCCTGCAACACTAACCTTGTCCCCTGCCCACCCGCACAGATGACCAAGGTGGCCCACCGGGTGTCGGCGCTGGACGGACAGCAGTTTCTGCTCATCCATGCCACCGCAGATGGTGAGGATCCCATGCCACTGCCCCGGGAGGGTGCCCCTGGAGGGCCTGGGGTGCTAGCCAACACTCACCCCTTTATTTTGCCTATTCTACAGAAAAAATCCACTTCCAGCACACAGCAGAGCTCATCACCCAGCTCATCAAAGAGAAGGCTAACTACAGCTTACAGGTACAGCCCGCACGACCGCCACGGGCACAAGCCCTCCTGCCCTGGCAGCTCTGCCTACGACTGCTGACACTGTCAGGGTACCTATGTCTCAGTCACGCTGGGGTCACCGGGACACAGGTACCTGACACGCAAGTCACAGCAGGAGCCATGCACTCAGGCTCTCGGTCAATGGAGGGTCCAGTCCATAGTCGGCAGGCTGGAGGCAGGGTGGCGCGTGGCAGAGGGGTGGGTATAGGAACAGCTGCTCACAGGGTGGCCACAGGAAGCAGAGAAGGAAAGGAGGAGGCCGGAAGGACCGCACGCCCTTATGGGGACTCCTCGCCCCCCCACAGCAGTGGGCAGTAGTGATCCCCACTCGCCACCTCCCGCAAGCCCTGGAGGGTCACGCCATGCACAGCTGTCCCTGCACCCGGCCAGTGAGGCTGGCCTCGGCCTCTGACTTGAGACCACAGACTTCCTCTACCTGCTCCATGTGCCCGATCCTTTGTGAGAACAGGGGTGACTTGGTGGTGTTGGTGGTCGGGAGGGAATGAGACCTCGCCAGGCACCTGTCTCCCTCAGGAAGCTGGGCTGTGCTCACGCCTGGCTCTTCTTCAGCAGCCCAGGGACACCACACGCATGTGGGCAGGTCAGGGAGCACTTCCGGCAAGAAGGGAGGGTGGACAAGCGGGACGGAAGGGCTTGCTTGGGGCATTTGAGCTTGGGTCTGGAAAACGTAGCAGGGCAGGTGTTGCCATGGCACAGTGAGTGCCTTTGGCACGCGGCTTAAAGGTGCCTCCTCCCGTGTGTGCCAACAGCACCATCCCGGGGTATGCCAGAGGTTGAGAGGCTGGCCCTGCGGCTCCTCGTGGGTCAGTGAAGGGGACCCGCCTGGAGCTATGTGGGAGGATACAGCTGCGTCCTAGCAGACAGATGGGAGCACCGGGCAGCCAAGGCAGAGGGCACGCACATTCTGCTTGCTGCCTTTGGTACCCAGTGCTATGCCACACACACACACACAAACACACATACACACACACACACAGCTCCAGCCTGAATGGCGCCACTCATGGAATGGAGGTGGAGGGAGAGGGATTCCCAGACAGGGCACTAGGCTCACGGCAAGAGCGACTCGGTGCCAGGCTGGATCCCAAGTGCACGGGAGCCCCCGGCGCAGGACCGCACCCTGGCAGTAGCACACGTCTTCCCCGCCCTTGGCATGGAGCACAGTCTTAGTGTGCAGGCACCTTTCGCACGCCTGGCCTGGGAGAGCTCTGCTGCCATGCACCGTGGTCCCCACACAGCAGCGCAGTCTGGTTGTGATGGCAGCGTCCTCTCACCTGCCACATGTGCCCCCGAGAGCCAGGAGCACAGCGTGGCAAGGCCCACAGCATAGCTCCCAGACAATGCCGACTCTCCTGGTGTAGACCTAGCTGTGCAGCCAGAGTGCAAATTCACACAGGGAGGTCTAGGCTGCCAGGCACAGGGCTCCTTCCAAAGTACTCACTGTCCCCACACGCCTGTCCATGCCTCGCAGAAGGACAGGTGCTGGGCAAACCAGCAGCCTTATGACCAGAACCTCCAGCCCCCACTGCAGTGGGCAGAGCTCAGGCAAGGGCATCGCTCTGTGTGGAGGCTGAAAAGGTCAGGAAACTCACACGCAAATAAAACTCCGAGGCATGTGGGCCTGGGGTGGCCCCGCCCCCTGGCGGCCCGCCACTGCTCCATTTCCCCGAGGGAGGACAGGATGCTAACGCCCTGCGGCCTTCCTTACAGATCTACCCAGATGAAAGCCACTACTTTCACAGCCCCGCCCTGCGGCAGCACCTCTACCGCTCCATCATCAACTTCTTCGTGGAATGCTTCAGGATCCAGGACAAGCTCCCGACAGCCACAGCGAAAGAGGAGGAGGAGGAGGAGGATTAGGGCCACCGCGCGCAGACGTCCTCGCACTCCACGACCAGATGCGAAGCGGAATCTCCCGCCGCCCCCCTGCCCTCTGGGCAGGCGCAGCCGAGGCTCGGACCTTCCCTAGCATGCGTCTCAGATGCGAAAGGCAGCGAGGCGGGGGGAGATGCGTCCCCCAGGCAGCCCAGAACCCCGTTCAGCAGCACCACCTCCTCCTGGCCCCACCACGACTTGGCACACACCACAGCCCTCCCCAAGGGACACGGCGAAGGACAGAGGGCGGCGAGGGCCACCTTGGCGCCCCAGGAAGCCAGCCCTTGCGCTCAAGCGTCCAACAGTGGCATCTGCCCCCCACCCCTCTGCGTGGAGGGCCACCTTCTGGCTCGCAACATCCATGGAGGCCACGGTGATGGGGACGTGCAGAGCCTGACCACCCACCCTCTGAGTAATTAGGACCGCCGACCTCCTTCAGGCCGCACCAAGAAGAAGACCTTTCTGTACAAAGTACCCCTGCAGCTATGTAAGGGTTAGCCGGCTAGAATTCATTCATATCGTTCTGTTTCAATCGGATAAGTGCTGTGTGTGTGGCTGGGGTGGTTTTGTTGCGTTTCTCTTCCCGCGTTCTCTTTGCCATTTTCCCCTGTTAGGGCTTGGTTTTGCTTTCCACCTGCCATTTGTTTGCATAGAGGAATAGAGCTGAGGTCCCCGTGCCCTCCGCTATGTTGTCCTCAGACTTAGTGGTGGCATTTTGCACGCCAAGGGGGAAGAACGCTTGGTGCTGTCCAGTGACACGGGACATAGCCAAGTCCTCCCTCACATTCAGCTGCACAGGGTCTGCCTGTGGGTCAGCACTGTGCCCATATGTCCCTGAAACCGTCTGTTTCCTGCTTGATGAGTGCGTCTTGTCTGATGACATGGTTTCAAGTATAAAAAGACAAAGTGTCAGTGCTCCCCAAGTCAGTGCACCCTAAGGCGTGTCGAGGAAGCCTGAGTCTGGGTCCCAGAAATCCTAAGCAAAGGCTGCGTGTGAACCGCCATCACTATCCCGGGGGCGGGCGCTCCCCTCCACACGGCAGGAAGGTGACATTGGTCTCTGTTGGCCTCAGAAGGCACACGCTGACCAAAGGCACAGCCGCTGTCCCCCATGTATATTTCATTCTGTTGTACATAAGGAAGGAATGTGCGTCCAGCGTTTGTGATGTCGCCCTTGCATGTGGACACCTTGGCTGACTCAGACTCCAGAAGCCCTAGTCGGAAGCGCATCGGATCCCATCGTTTCCTTTTGGGATTGGAGGCAGCCTGCTGCTGTCCAGCTTCTGGTCCTGCCGGGGTGTCCCCGGCACCCTGTGTTGCGTCACCGTGCTGGGGTCTGTTCCATCCGTGCGAGCTGTGGACACCAGTTCTAGCCAGGTTTGGGGAGGAGCTCCATCCAGGGTGGCTCAGGGTGGCGCTGGCCGTGCGTGAAGCGGCGTGCTGTGCTGGCCGCCAGGGCTGGTGCGCACACTGCCGGCTGTGCTTCTGCTGTTTCCATGAGGTCTGGATGGGGACGCCGGCCCTGGCCCCGGACCGGCCGAGGGACGCTGGGATGGGGCGTGGCAGCCTCTGTTCATCCATGGAATAAAACATTATTTTACCACTCGGTGGCTCCCTTCTTGCTTCTCTGCTGCGGAGCGCTGCCAGAGTGGACAGGGTGGACAGTGCTCGAGAGCCCAGTGGGTGCACGGGTCCTGGTCCTGCTGGGACCTCGCAGCAGCGCTGGGGCCAAGGCCATCACAGGAGAGGAGTGTGGGCTATCCAGGCGACTGGGGAGTATGGCTGAGCCCCACGGCCAGGCGGAAACGACTCTGGGGTCCGGCCTGCAGAAGAGCTCTGGAGAACTGCTCAGGCGGTCGTCGCAAACGTGTCGCGTGGCTCTCAGCCTGTCCCAGCCTCACAGCTGGATTAGCTGCCCTGGCTGCCTGCCTCGGTCAGGACTCGGAAGCAGCAGAGCCACAGAGGCCAGGGCGCTCATCCCCCTGCTAGGGTCCTTGGGAGCCCCCGTCTTCCCCAGGCAGGGGCTCCTCCTGGGCCCCTTTCCAGCGTGAGAAGAAACTGTAGACAGGATCTGAAGGCGTATACAGAAAAGGCAATTTTTACCTTGTTTGTTTAATTAATTTATTTATTTTATTTATTTGGTACAGGGTGTTGCTATGCAGGTCAGACTTATAGTGAGTGCTGGAATTCCAGGGCACCCAGTTTCAGTAGCCAGCTCATTGGTACTAGGGATTGAACCTGGGTCCTTGTACTTCCTAGGCAGGCACTTAGACTACTGAGCTATCTCCCTAGCCCTTTCTTTCTTTCTTAATATTTTTTAAAAACATTTTATTTTCAGGCCAGCAAGATGGCTCAGTGGTCTAAAGCCCCTGCTTAGGCAAGCTTAGGCAACCACAGGGACCACGGTTCAATTCCCGGTACCACATGCTGTGTCAGTTCCAGGGCAGGCTGAGCTAGCCCTAATAATAATAATAATAATAATAATAATAATAATAATAATAATAATATATGTTTGCTACAGGGTCTCACTACACAGCTCAGGCTTGCACTCACCCTCCCGTCACATGTTCCACTTTGAAGAATGGGCCACCAGCCCAGGGCCCCCCTCCCCACTGCAGGACCCTCTGTCGTCCCCATGGCAGGGCCCCACCATGCCTCCGCCTCTGTGGCCTAAGCCTCTAGCCCTCCCTGAGTGTTCAGGGACCTGGGTCCCCTGCCCCCTGCTTAAACGTCCTAAAAGGCCAGACACTGCAGCTTCTCAGGGGCCCCTCACCTCCTCTTGTCTCCCTGGGCAGGGACCAGACAATCCCAGCACCCACAAGGCTACCCTGCCCTTGGCATTCACCTCTCTCTTCACAGGACTTCCAGAGCCTGGGCCAGGGGCCTCAGGCAGAGCTGCAGAACCTGTGTTCTGGGAGACGGGGGTACAGAGGGGAGGGGACTTTTGGGGCTCCTTGGGATCAATAGCTACTTTGGCATCCAGCGTCCTGAGAGTTGCTGTGGCTACAACTGGATCCAAGAAGTGCCCAAGATGGGCACTGACCCGGAGAGCAGGAAAGGACTGCCCACGGGCCCGCTCTCTCAGAGCCCTGGCTGCAGGCTGGGGCATCCTGGAGGCTGGTGTGCTTGACAGAACATCAGGTGCGAAGCGCGGGGCGAGGCCTCCCACTGCCCAGGCTGCATTTTTCAGAGGCCCATGAGGCTGGGGAGATGCGGCTCCCTGGGCCCCACTGCCAGCGTCCTCCCTGGGCCAGCGTGGACCTCGGTGTTGTTGCTTTGAGCCAAGCCTCCCCACTGCAGTCCAGGCCAGCCACAAACACAGGGCTCCTCCTGCCTTCACCTCTGCAAACTGGAATGGCAGGCATCGCCTCCCCCACAAAGTGCCAAGGGTGTATCTTTTCAAGTGATAACCTACTACAAAGTTGTTGACTGAAGACAGCAGGCACTGTGTGGCTTAGAGCGTACCGAGGCTGGTGGTTTTGTGGAAACTGCACTCATGGGTGTCTCGGGGTCTCCACGGGGCAAGAACAGCTCCTTCCCGTCCATGCACAGCTGTGTGACAGAGAGGGCTCCGATGATCCAGGGCTGTGGGGGGCAGGGAAGGCCCCTCTCCAGGGAAAAAGAAACGAAGGCCAGCTCTCACTTGTGGGCATGGTCCGCCCTCCCAGGTGTGAATATTCCCACAGTGGCCAACTTCAGATAGACACCTGGCAGCTGGTCAGCACCTGTCACTAGGGCCTCGGGCAGGGGTTCTCAACCTGTGAGTCATGACCCTGGCGGGGGTCAAATGACCAAAACACAGGGGTCTCCTAAAGCCATTCCAAATCATAACTGTAACAAAATTACAGTTTTGAAGTAGCCACCAAAATTATTTTTTGGTTTGGGGGTCACCGCAACATGAACTATATTGTGGGATCATGTCATTAGAAAGGTTGAGAACCACTGGCCTAGGGAGAGGCAGATCCACCTGGCCCCTGCTCCCAGGTGGACTTTGAGGAAGGGAACCGATCACTTCCGTCCTGTAGCACCCCTCCTCCAGGTCCTGCTGTCCTCTGGGAACATCGTGGAAGGACAGGAACATGCACTCTGGCCAGGCCTGGCTGTGCTGAGCCCAAGACGGGGCGGCCGAGGGACCGGGGCAGGGAGTGGGCCTCCAAAGCCCGCAGCAAGCTCACCTGAACCCTCTGGCTCATGCATAATTCATCAGAGCCTTGATGTTAAAGGCACTGCAGCTGTGGGCGCTCAGCGTGGCCTTCGAATGCCCCTCCAATGCCTCAGCTAGGGGCTGGGGAGCTCACCCGCTGCAGTTTCGTGGTACACAGAATCAATCACAGCACAGCATGGAGGGCCACCTAGGCCACTGCACCCCTCCCTCCACCCTTCCCCTTTTATTGTACTTAATCTCTCCCCTCCTACCTCTCCTTCAACCTGCCCCCCTCCGGGGTCTAGAGCCCCCGAAGCTGCAGTGTTGGAGGAGGAGGCCCCCGGTGGGAGGAGCTACGCTTCCACTGAGCCTGCTGTGTAGCTGCCTTCACATTATTTACAAAGAGCAGGGCTACTGGGCTGGCTTCCTGCAGCCACCCTCACGGTCCCACAAAGGCCTCAGTGGGACAAGAGTCCTGGAGGCCTGACACGAGCTCAAGGTGGGACAGCCCCCCCAAAAGTGCTAGAGCAGGACTTGTCCCCAGCGCCCAGCTTCTGCCAGGCCCCCAGCTTGTGGCCGTACTGCACCAGCTGGGCCTCCTGTGTGACCTGGGGCCACATCTGCTGTCACATTAGGTGTCTCCGAAACGACCAACCGAAAGTCCTCAGTCACCTCTGCACAAACTGTCCTCAAATCAGGCGCTGCTAAGGAGGTCTCTGACAATCCGGCTGCCCACCACCTCCTTCCAGGGGTGTGGGGAGGGGGGAGGAGGCTGCCTGCCCGCTCTTCAGAGCCCTGACACTTGAGATTCAGATAAATTATGGTGCTCTCCCGGGGTAGCTCATGTAGCACTTAGGGTATGTAAGTGGGATGAAAACATCCGGTGAACCTTCCAGGTTTCACCAAAGACACACTGTCCCGAGGCCCCCTGGAGGTGCTCCTCTACCCTACGAGAGCTCACCCCTCCATGCCTATCATGGGGCAGCCTCTGACCCTGCAGTGCAGGTTGGACTTGAGCTCATCATGCAGCTCAGGCTGGCCTGGAATTCCGAGAGTCCCTCCTGCCTCTGCCCCCAGAGTGCTGCGGTTACAGGTGTGTGCTGCCCCTCATGCCAACCTCCTGCCATGCTCCCCGAAGCAGCCCTCAACTCCTCTTTTCAGTGTCTCTAGGAGGTGTGACAGAAGTACAGTGGATGCCAGGGCAGTGCGCCACCCAGTGGAAGGTGGGCATCAGAGCACCATGGCACGGCCTGTTTATGTGTGTTCTGGCGCCACAGGGCTGTGTGCTCTTCTGCAAAGTAAAAGTGGCCAGGAGAAAAAAGGAAAAAAAAATTTTTGAGTCAGCTCAGGGCACAGGCAGCCAGGATGTGAGAGAGGCCTGCTCTGAATTTGAAGCTGAGTCACCCTAGGGTGCGGCTCCATAGTCTAGGGCAGAGCAGTGTATTCCCGGCACATGGGGCTGCCAGCAGGGGGCAGCAAAGACCACGCTCTGGTCATACTACCACGCAGCCAGAGGGCCTGTGTCCTGGAGCAAGGACCTTGGGCCCTGCCCCCCAGAAGCCCCATGGGAGCACCTAAGATAGCACGGTGGGGAGCACCGGGGCGCTGGAAGTCACCTTCACAGTAATGCAGGGCAGGTGGGCCCAGTAGCCAGAGCTCAGGAACAGGAGAGCAGGGCACAGGGGTCATGGCTAGGGCCACTGGTAGGCTGCAGGCCCAAAGACACGGGCAGCACCAGTGGGGGCCACCAGCATCCCCCTCTTGCCTCTCCACAACAGTCTCAGGCAGTGACCCTGGGGAATCATGGTATTCACAGACTTCATCAGTGTGGTCCACTCTACAGCAAAGCCAGGAGAGTGGCCCTGGCACCTACATGGCAGGTGTGGGCAAGGGCCCAACAGCAGGACCCTCCCCGGCTGCCACCACCCTCCAGCAGCAGCTGAAGCTGGAGCTGTGACAGGAACCTGGACAAACCAAGTCCCACCAGGGCCTGGGACCTGGCTGGTCACACGGAGGTCACAGGAGCACCTGGGCTGGTCAAGGGGGCCCCAAAATGTGGGGTTGAAGGCCTCTCAGCCCAGCTATGACTGGGGCTCCAGGTGTCAGAACCTGCACCGAGCCCCCTGCAGAGGCCCAGGGCCCGGCGGCGCACACCAAGGCCAGCTTCCCCACGGGCTTGGCCACGAGCCTCACCATGGAATCGGATACGGTACCCGTCCAAATTAGTTTGCAATCAGAATCATTGGAAGAATCAAGTTCCTCAGCCAAGTCGGCCAGAGAGGACGCAGCAAGTGCCACGTGGGCACTAACAAGCCCGAGGGACGTGTGGACACCCCCTGAGAAAGCCCAGAGGTCTGGGATCTCAGTGAGGACTCAGGCTGCCCATGCACTGACCTAGTCTGCCAGCTCCTGAGGATGTAAGCAGCTGCACATGAGGGCTCCAGCTGCACCCTTCTGGTGATTCACCCCCAAACCTGGCTTCCCACCACAGAACAGGCCCTAGGACATCTTTCTGCTCCCAGGGAATCCTGGCAGCCCCAGTCTCTCCCCCTCACCTAGCCCCAGCTCTACTGTTCCTGCCTAGGAAGTACAAGGACCCAGGTTCAATCCCTGGTATCAATGAACTGGTTACTGAAACTGGATGCCCTGGAATTGCAGCACTCACTATAAGTCTGACCTGCATAGCAAGACCCTGTACCAAATAAATAAATAAAATAAATAAATTAATTAAACAAACAAGGTAAAAATTGCCTTTTCTGTATACGCCTTCAGATCCTGTCTGCAGTTTCTTCTCATGCTGGAAAGGGGCCCAGGAGGAGCCCCTGCCTGGGGAAGATGGGGGCTCCCAAGGACCCTAGCAGGGGGATGAGCAAAGAACCTCCAAAACAAGTCAGCTTTATTCAGGATAGTCAGAGTGATCTCGTGCACAATCACCTCAGCAAAGGAACCATGTGCTCAGGCACGAATGTGCCCATGGCCTCATTAAAGTAAAGGAGGGTGGGCTGGGGAGATAGCTCAGTAGAATAGTGCTTGCCTGGCAAGTGCAAGGTCCTGAGTTCAATCCCTGGTACCACAAAAAATAAAATAAAATAAAATAAAATAAAGGAGGGCCACATGCCCGGTCACGAGCGCTACCACGATCTCCATCAGCTTCCATCCTAGCGTTCACTCAGGGGTCATCCAATAGCACTCCAAGAAAGGGAGAAAGCAACAAACAGAGAATGCACAGGTGAAGCTGCCATACCACAGCGGCCTCTGGGCCCCGTCTATCACACTCCGCTTTTTGAAACACCCATCAGGCTACAGCCACCTCTGCTGCCCTGGGCTGTGGGCACCGCGAGAGCCGAGCTGGCCAGGATCTGGGCTCTGTTCGCCCTGCTCCTCCTGCGTGGGCTGTGTGGGGCCGGTGTGCAGCTCCTCGAGCCTTCTGTCTACATGCAAGACCCAGACAGGGTCGGATCGCGGGGGCCCTGTGTCCTCTGCCCTGTTCTTGTTTCGAGATTGCTTTGGCTGCTCAAGGGTTCCTTGTAATCCAGTGGTTCTCAACCTTTCTAATGCCGTGACCCAGCAATACAGTTCATGTTGCAGTGACCCCAAACCAAAAAATAATTTTGGTGCCTACTTCAAAACTGTAATTTTGCTAGTCACGATTTGGAATGTAATAACATTTTCCAATGGCTTTAGGCGACCCCCACTGGGGTCGCAACCCACAGATTGAGAACCGTTGTTGTAATCTGTTAAAATGTTTTTGTTTCTGGGGAAAATGGTGGAAAATGGCGATTTTGGTGGGGCCTGCACTGAACCTGCAAACTGCTGAGCAATGGTGCTCAGCAGTGTGGTCCTCCACACCAGAAATGCAGGCTGCCCCTCCACTTACCAGTGCGTCAGTTTTTCACCGGTGTTTTAGTTTTCAGTGTACAAAGCTTTAACCTCAACTTTTATTCTTAAAAACTGTACTCTTATGGTGCCACTTGAAATGGAATGCTGTTTTAGATGGCCTATTAACCTGTGCATAGAAAAACGCCCCACTGTGCCGATTTTGCACGCTGCGACCCTGCTGGATGACGAGCTCTAGCACACTGCTCTGCAGCATCTTTGCTCTCTTTCCCACATCTGAGACCCTGTTGTCCGTAAAACGCCCATCACGGTTCCTGTTTCAGCCACTGCTTTTCTTGCCGCACCTGCTGGGTGCTTGTCCGGGCTTTCTCCGCATGCTTTGGAGCAGCCCACAGGCCTCTCCTGCTCTGTCTGTGCTTGCCTGGTCTCGAGCCTATCCCTTCCATGACAGTCCCAGTTTGCACCAAAGACCTGCAGCAGCTTCTGCAGGCGGCTGGCCCGGGGTCTGGGCGGGAATGTTCTGGAGCCACCTGTGGGGAGGAGTTGGGCTGCAGCAGAGGGTGGAGGTGGGCCATGGCCAGGCCTGGTGGCACCACCAGGTGACATCCACTTGGAGCTTGTCACGGAGCTCCTCGTGGGCAGGGTCTGAGCCTCTCCCCCTCCACAGGGAGGCCACTCGGCTGGCGTCTGGCTTCCTCTCAGCCTGGCTCTTGGCCTGAGCACTGCCTTGCCAGCTCAGTATTTATTGTCCATACCACTAGCCCAGCTAGCCTCTGCACTTTCCATTTTCAGAACGCAGCTGGGCCCGGGCTCCCATCTTCCACTGAAGACAGAAATCTCGCCCTGGGCCTGGCGGCCTCATTGCCCCCACAGCCCTAATCACTGCAGTGGCAGCATGTCATGGCCCACTGGTGTCCTGGGGCCACTATGTCAACACCCTACGGGCATTCGGCTTATGCACCTTACCCCAAACCGGAACCTTACTCCTTATCTCTCAGTTCTCTCTGCTGAATTTACCAAGTTTCTTCTCTTTTTGAGACAGGTTCTCACTACGTAGCCCAGGCTGGCCTCGAACTCACAATGACTCGGGCGTGCACTGGGATTCGGGCGTGCGCGACCACGCCTCTCAAGGTTCTGCTTCTGACCCTTCAATACTCTTGCTCCCTCAAGTGCCCAAGTTGGGCTTAAATCCGAGTGGTGCTTCCTCCCTTCAGAGAGCACCTTTCCTCCGAGGCCCTCAGTCGGGTCACTTCTCACACAGGGCACTCCACGGTGTCCCCCCCTCGCCTCCTGGTTTTCAGCCTTTCAAGCTCACCTCCCAAGTTTTACTTCTTCTGAAAACAAAGCTTCCGTTTTTCCCAAAAGGCAACTCAGCAGAAAATAAGCCACCCTCAGAGCGGAGACCAGCAGGCCTGCTCGCCTCACCCACCCTCACTCCTCTCTGGGCAGTTCCTCCCTAAGGAACCCCATACGTGGCCCTGCCTTTAGGACAAGGAGCATCCCCCAGGGAAGTACCCTGAAGACAAAAGCACAGACCACTGCATTTAATAAGACCCAGAAGGGTCACCATGAGGTCACAACAGCTCGGGTGAGATGGAAAATGGGTAGCACAGGGGTTGGCCGGGACATACGGCAGGGCAGCACCCCCAGAGCTCAGCTCCCTTGCCTGTGCAGACCAACAGGTGGCATCCACTTCGAGCATGTCAAAGTGATGAGCTTCCTCAGGGCCAGGAGAAAGCCATGCCAGAGCGGGACCAGAGACACGGCCGACATCAAGCTGGGGGCATGCTCAGGGCACCGTGGGGACAGTGCTGTCAGCTCCCCAAGTGGCGTTCAGGGACTCGGCTGTACAGATTGCGCAATTAGTGAACTCGAGACAAACCACAACTGCTTCCAGGAGCATGCCTTGGAAAGCGTTATTGACATAGAGTTCTGACGCACACTGCCGGGGGAGGGGAGCGCCTCTGCACACAGCCAGGGTCCACAGCCACAATGTGCCCGGCAGTCATGGCCTCTACCACACTTGCACCTGGGGTCTGGGCCACGTTGGGCAGACCTGGCCCTCTGCACACAGCAAGCACAAGCGCAGCCGCAGTCCTGTCACCCCACTTTCTCTGGTCCCCTTCCTTTTGGGAAGCTCTCCCTCCCAGATGCTATACTCTTATACTCCAAGGAAGAAAGTTACTAGGAAGTATTTTGCCTTGAAATGCCTCGACACTGTGAACCAGCTTGACGCACATAATAAACCAAAACCTACAAAATGAAGTGACACGGAAGTCTCCCCTAGCATCAAGATGTAGCGCGCGCACACCAATGCCCACAACAAACACCTTTATTATGTATCACAAGCATGTATTTTTAAATAGTACCTACAAAAAAGATCACTCACTTTAAGTTCAAAAGTACATTTATTTAAAATGTGGGCAAGATGTCAATATAAAAGAAAAGAGTGTAAGAAATAAAAATAAAGTACAAAACGTTTAAAATCTTTAACATCCATAATTTAGATAGCAAGGTCTTCATTTACACCAGTTGTAGCTGAAGTTTCATAATTTTGTGAAAGCATTTTAAAACCTGGCAAATGAATCATAAAACCTAATAGTCATATAATACAAAACATAATGTATGTTTCCTCAGAATAAAATTACACATCTTAATAAGATGCACCACAGGTGTTCCACGTCTTCCTGCTTCGGGAAGCAACTGGAAAACAATCACGCAGGCGCTCGAGGCTGGGTCAGGAGCGCAGACTGGGCTCACCGAGCCTCAGTGAAACTTATATGTGGGCTTGCTGAGGAAAACGGCTTTGCACTCAAGCCTGGCAGCGTTGCGTACACCTGGGCCCCTCCTGGATTGGTATAGTCTATACCCTCGCCTCACCTGTTTATGCGGCACACCCAGGCCCAGCGGCACCACCCTCAGAGCCACCAAAAACCCGAGACAGGATGCCAGGGCCAGCTCTGCATGCAGGAGGCCGCCAAGGAAACACAGCCCCACCCTGCCCCAGTCATCTGTAACACATGGAGTACCTCCTGCCCTTAAAGTAGGTGCAGAGAGAACAGGCTCTCAACAACGTGCACCCAAGAGGCAGAGGCCCAGAGGAGGCGCGAGGGGGCCAGCGTGCCACAGCGCTCTCACAGCTGTCCGTACAACCCGGATGATGGACCCATCCTCTGCACCGGTCCTGCCTGCCTCCACGCTTGGCCAACCCTTCCTCCTGAAGGGCTCTGCACCCAGCGGTGCCCTGGGTCCTTCAGCTGACTCGCAAAGGAGCTGTGTGATGAATACATGCAGAACCAGCGTGGACACCACTGTGACCTCACGCAGACCCCAAGCCAGCGGCCCTGGGGAAGCCCCTGGTGCTCTGCATGGGAAGCTGGGGTTGAACAGGGCTTACGCACAAGGGCTTGGGAGACACATCTGCTTCCCTATGGGCTGCTGGGCACAGAACAGTCTTGATTTTCAATGTTTAATGAAGATCATACACAACACGAGAAACATTATTTTTTCCTGAGTGCCTCAAAAACAAAGCCTATATACATTCGAATGTCACCCTGGAAGCCGATCCTCCCAGGAAACACCATGAGGCGAATTACCACAATGCTTCTGCTGAGCTGTCATCCCCAGCCAAGTTCCAGTGCAAAGAACGCACACAGGCTGCATTCCATTTTCAAAACTACAAATACAAAACCTGGTTCCATACTGAAGGCTTTCAGTTCATGGCTATTTTCTATCTTAGCTAATTGTGGAATACTTAAATGCCTACGCAACTGGTTAGCACGAACACTGAACTGGGCCACCAACGGCCACGTGAGCCTGAGGCCCACGAGGTCCTGGAGAGCCAAGGCTGCAGGTAGCACGGCCCAGTACCAAGGACCTCAGCCCCAGCCCTCTGCCAAAGGATATGACTCGTAGTCCATTGTCTGTGTCAGCACGCCGGTCAGGACAAACTCTGCATTATGGACATCTGCAGGGAAGAAGGTCAGTGGGTCAGCAAACCCGAGCAGGGCTGTGCCCGCGGAGGCAGAGCCGAGCCTTACCGATCCCTCGGGCGAAGTACTCGCGGCACAGGTGCAGGTCGTTCTCGCAGGAGATCACGATGATTTCCGACAGACTCTAGGGGAGAGCACGCACACCGTGAGCCCCGGGATGTCAGCAGGGGCAGGGCGCAGCGGCTATGCGCCTCACCTTGTTCTGCTTGTGCTCCACGAGCTTGCGGAAGGACGGCTGCTTGGTGAGCACCTTCCCCCCTGCGCACTCCACGATCGCCCTCATGGTGGACAGGCTCGGGCAGATGCCAGGGGTGATGTAGAAGTACTTGGCCTAGGAGGGAAGGAAACGGAAAGTGAAGGAAGACGCGGTGCTCTGCCGTGCGTGCAGTCCCGCGAGCTCCGACAAAGCGTCCGCTTCCTGAAACTCGGGCGCTGGAGGCAGTCTCCTCTTGGTGCTCGCTAGAAAAGCCCAAGCACAGAGACGGTCAGGAAGCACTCTCAGCACGACCTAACACCTCATGTCCCAAGGGACACAGCGCTCCACACCTCGGCCGGCAAGCGAGCCACACACCCTGTCACGGTCCCACGACTTCCATACCGGCAGCCTGCGGGCAGCATTGCACCACAGCTACTGGCACCCACGCGACACAGCACGAAACAGCAGGCTCTGGGCCAGAAAACCCTCTCCTTGTTTTTGTGACTTAAACTCAGGCAGAGGTGGCAGTGAGAGTGAAGCTTAGGAGTCACCTCTCGCGAGGTTGCCCCTACACATGCAACGGAACACTGCTTTCTTTAAGCTGCTCATAGAAACAAGGCTGAATAAATATTTGAAAAATCAGACTATCTTCAGGTATGCATGCTAATTCAATACTCCAGGTTATTCCTAATTCTTTTTATTCTTTTTTTTTTTTTGGTGCCGAGGACCGAACGCAGGGCTTTCAGCTTGCTAGGCAAGCATTCTACTACTGAGCCAAATCCCCAGCCCCTTTATTCCTAATTCTTAACAGACTCCTTAGGAGAACTTCAAAGAACATATTATTGATTTACTTTGCTCTTCGATACAAAAAAATATTTCCCAACTATTCTAAGTCTCTCATCTAACAAACATTTTAAAATTTTTAGTTCTGAGTAACACAGAATCCCATTAACATCCCTCCAGCACCTTCTCCAGCCAAGCACACAGTCACTGAGAACGGCCTTGGCAGCAACCTCAGAAGGCCTGCTCACGCTCACCGGGAACCCCAGGCAGCGACCTTGGAAGGCCCGCTCACAGTAGAAGGTGACCATCTACCCACCCCACCACTCACAGATGGCTCTCAGAATGCCTGTCTCTGATACATCTGCGCATCTGATTGGTGTGCCAATCAGGCTGGGTAAAGAGCAGGTCCCGGGCAGGGCTCCCTCGGCAGGAGTTGTCCCGCGGCAAGCTGCCCTCTAAGTCCCTAGCCTGCTCGGTGTACCCTGTGGCGCTGCCTGCTACACGTACACGACTGCCTCTCCACATACCTTGAAGAGTGGGGAACCATGTGCCCGTCTCAAGGACTCCTCCAAACTGAAAGAGAAAAGCACCTCGGCCTCAGCATCCCGGAGGACGTAATTCTGCTCGTCTGAAAAACACAAAGTTCCAGTCTGAAAATGCAGGCTGCAGAGCATGGCTGGCGCTGCTGCCCCTCACTCTGCTGCGTCAGTGCTGAGCACCTGACCTCACCACTACCTTTCACTTACTTCCCCTGGAGAGGCTCCACCTCCAAAGACAGGCAGGGGCTGGCACAGCCCCACAGGCTGGAAACAGGGCCAGAGCACTGGGGAGGCCCCACGGCCCAGCTCTCACGCAGCCCAGGACGCCAGCCCAGTTGGCATCTGCTGCCACCACACAGACCAACTCTCAGCGCCACGGGTCCCTCAGCCCCTCGGGCACACTGGTCACATTCTCCCACCTGACAGAAACCCATTCTTTTGAAGTGGACAAAACATGCACCATCCA
Organism: Myocastor coypus; assembly: GCA_004027025.1. Lineage (NCBI taxonomy): Eukaryota > Metazoa > Chordata > Mammalia > Rodentia > Myocastoridae > Myocastor > Myocastor coypus. The sequence goes on from PVJA010002070.1 coordinate 54,964, forward strand.
ACCCCAGAAGTCTTGATGTACAGCAGTTGGGGTCTGAAGACTTCTGAGAATTCTCCATAAACAGACCTTCAGCTCTGACAAGCGTCCACATGCCAGAAGCCACAGAGCACAGGTCCAGCCACACGGCATCAGTGCCTCCTGCAGAGCTGCAGTCCTATTTGGTACGATAGTTGTCTCCACCTGCCCTCGAAGCAGCGGATAAGGACCCAGCAGCCCTTTCAGCAATGAGGTCACCAGAGATCCACAGGTCTGTGGGTCCTGACTACTTCTGCTGCACATTCTTTACAGCTTGCTGACCCCCGGGCTTGAGCAGTAGTTGCCTCATGCCAGAAGTATGAGGCCTGGTGACTGCTAGAAATAGTGTCAGGCAGGGAGTGAGTATGACTGTACTTAATTTTTCCTACTCTCTAAACTGCATCTGAAAGCTGGGCGTGGTGGCTCACGCCTGTAATCCCAGCACTAGGGAGGCTGAGGCAGGAGGATCAGTGCAAGTTCGAGACCAACCTGGGCTACAAAAGTGAGCTCAAGGCCAGCCTCAACTGCATAGCGAGACCCTGTCTCAAAAAGAAAAAAATAAAAAATAAAAAATAGAAAAAAAAAATAAACTGCATCTAAAATCTCATGGCCAGCGTATGGCACATGCGTGATGTCTATGGACATGAAGTCAGGAACCTGGTTTCCTCAGGTTCCACTCTCGCAGTGTGGCGATGTACCCTCAGCAGTCTGGTCCGTGATGCCCCGCTCTTTGCAGGGCAGCCAGGAGGTCAGGTGACAAAAACACTGGCATGCATCACTTGACAAGGGTGGCAAGGGACAGCAGGGCCCAAAACATTTTCCAGAAACTGACTTGATATAGGGGCTGAGAATCTGAGGCTTTCTCCCATGACAACCTACATACGCTTCCACACTGTGCTGCCTTACATATAATCCATAGGTTTAAATCTGCTCAGGCGCTGCTCCGGTGCACAGCAACCTGACCTTCTCATCCGTAACGTCAGACTGCACTGGCTACAAAGTAACACATGTAAAATCTTCTCACCCACCCATCTGACTTAATGACCACCTGTCCCGGGCAGCTGGGTCCCTGCAGGGTGTGTGTACCATGGGAACACAATAGCCAGGGCACACCAATGGCAGGATGCAAAGGGCAGGTGACAATGTGATAGAAGCTGGCCAGTCATAGGCCCACTGTACAGCGCGTGCAGGGACTTCCCCGTGGTGGCAGAGCGGCTGGGGGAAGAGCAAGTCAACAGTCTGGGAGCACAGCCCACGGAGGGAACGTCCAGGGTGCTGGCTGAGGCCACGGCTGAGAACACCAGTGCTACAGTGCAGGCCCAGCTCCCAGTTTCTATGGAGAAAGTGGTCACTTAAAACATGGGCTCAGTCCAGACACGGTGTGTCCACCACCCTAAGAGTGGCTTACTTCACGTGGAACACCCAACCCCAACACACCACCAGCAGCATGGACACGGGCACTGCTCCCAGGAGCGTGCACCCACAGTGCCAGGATGTTTCCCAGTAAAAAGCGAAGGACAGAGAGCTGACCCTTCTCTGATAGCAGCCAAACTACCAAACCTTTATATCTAATGGTAAACTGGGAAGTGTTAAATCCCAGGACACAAAGCAAGTTTATAAACACAAATGAACAACTACCCACTTGTCTAAAGACAGCCCAGACAGATTCCAGGAAGGAAACACCAAGGGTGAGGGGGGAGCTCACCGATGAACTCCTGGCACTTGAAGCATTCCTCCAGCCACTCTGGCGTTACGATGTGCCGCACCACGGAGATGGCCGTCAGGAACTTCACGGTGCGCGTTACCTTGCTGGCGATGAGGTGAGTGCACTTCTGTGCAGACTCGGCCACCTCACCGCCCAGGACATAGAGCTTCTGCAGCCAGACAAGGAAAGGTGTGTGAGCAGGGGAGACGCTCGCACCCGGGGGGCAGGGGCTGTCATGGGCCTCGCTGTGGCCGGCTGTACACAAAGCAGGATCAAGACATGAGCTCCAGATACGGGGGGAGGCCAACCCACAGAACTGGGTACTGCACTACATTATCACACCATTTCCATATTTAAAACAATATATTCTAGTACTCTAGGAGCAGGAGGATTGTTGCAAGTTCAAGACCAGCCTGGGCTATAAACTGAGCTTGTAGGCCAGACTCGACTACAAAGCAAGAAACGGTCTCAAAAAGACAGACGGATGGAAAGAAGGAAGGGTGAAGGAAAAGAAAGGAAAGGAAAGGAAAGAAGGAAAGAAGGAAAAGAAGGAAAAGAAGGCAAGGCAAGGCAAGGATCTCCTGATAGTTGTACGCACAGGCAGAGAACCTGCACCGCGCCTGGCACGGCAGCAGCGGCTCACCTGCCTCTTTCCCACAGCCGTTAGCTAGGAGGAACTGTACGGACCTAGTCGCACGTGGTAGCCCAAGTCTTGGCCCGTCCACCACCAAAACAAAATAGTGACAAAATAAAGTCCCCGACCTTTTGTGCTGTTATTTCACAAAATATGTTTACAGGGCCTGGTGGAATGGCTCAGTGGTCTAAAGCCCCTGCTTGGGGAAGCTTGGGCGGCTTCAGGGACCACGGTTCGATCCCCGGCACCACATGCTGCGCCAGCCCTGCCCTCGGTGCGGGCTGAGCCAGCCATGGAAATGAGTGAGTGAACAACCAAGGGTTCTGAAGGAAGAAATAAATAAAATAATTTAAAAAAAAAAAAAAAATGTTTACAACCCTGCTCCCACTTATCCCAAAAGCCACACCCCTCAAAGCACACATCCAGCTGGCTGGGCTCGGCCCCAGAACCCAAGCTCCTGCCCTCAAAGAAAGAGGTCCTCATGCAAATGACTGAGGAACCCTGGGGCACTGCTGGGACAGGGACACAGCTCTCCCCAGCGCCTCTGAGCCACATTACACTAACAAGAGCCAGGTGTGAAGAGCAGCACAGACGCAGGCAGAATCACCTGCTGACTGCATACAGCCAGGAAGACCCTGCGTGCCTGCAGATTTGCGTCCTGCCCTCTACTCCAAGAAGACACCGTGAAGGAAGCCCTGGTTCACTAAGCAATCAGCCTGCAGTAAACACAGCAAAGCACCCATACCCAAGACTCAAACCTCACCTTAATGTACTGCTGGACTTGGCCGGGCTCAAAGCCTGTGAACAGTACCAAAGGTGTCAGCTCCGGGGTCAGCTTTTTGGTGGGAGGTGGGAGATCCTCAATTCTGTAGAGGAAGTAGAAGCCCTGATGAATGGAACACAGAACTCGGCAGGTGAACCATCATCACGAGGGCGGAGCTCTCCGTGGGCTAAGAGAACACTCAACAGGCCCTCCCCAGTCTCCCCAGGAGCCTGAAACCACCAAGGGGCGGAGGAGGCACTGACAGCACTGTGACCTGACTGTGATCAGGGCTCCTGCTCTACCTCAGCCCTGCCCCCAACTGGTTTGTCCTTAACTGGGCTTTATTTATTTATTGCTTGCAGAACAGGAGGACTGATAGCCGGACGTGGTGGCGCACACCTGTAATCCCAGCATTCGGGAGGCTGAGGCAGGAGGATCGGTGCGAGTTCGAGACCAGCCTGGGCTACGGAAGTGAGCTCAAGGCCAGCCTGAACTGCATAGCGAGACCCTGTCTCAAAAAGACAGGAAAAAAAAAAGAACAGGAGGGACTGAGCTAGGACCTCCCATTTGCCAGGCAAGCACTTGTGCCCCTGAGCTGTCTCCCAGCCTTAAAAAGGGCTTTAAGAGGGAAGGAAACACTGTAGCTAGTTCTTTTCTGTCGCCGACTTCAATATCTAACTGCCAGAAGGGCCAATCTCCCTCCCTCTTTGAGTTCAGGGATTGAACTCAGGGCCTGTGCACCCATCTGCATGCCCAGCCTATTTTTTGAGACAGGGTCTTGCAAATACTCGACCTGCGTATGTTATCAGTCTTGGTTAAATTGTACAGGAAAAACTGGATTTCTTTACAAAGACCAACCAAACCACGAAGTCAAACTCATGAAAAACTGGCTTCCAATGGGAGGGAGGGGAGAAAAATCCAGGTGAGCCTCGTTTCTTGGGCACCGGAGCCCCTGGCACCCGTTCACTTACACATTGGCCAAGGGTCTCGACAGGGCCAGAGCCAACGGGCAGCAATGGCATGTTCTGCAGGGAAGCAGCAACTTGGCTTCTTCTTTTGGAGTATATTAGAGGTGGGGAGAACATGAGGGCAGGCATCGCCAGCGGCAGTGTGTGCCAGGGCCCCAGCCGGCCGGAGCCAAGCAGCTGCTGCGCACGGCATTTCCAGCACGCTTTCCGGTCTTGTTTCCTCACCATGTCTGTGTCTAGGCTCCAGTTTTTAACCCTCCTGCCTGGCCCTGCAAGCGGCACCTCCGCACCCTGCCACTGGCAGCCATGCAGACTCGGGCACACAGGCACGCTGTACCCCTCCTTCTTCTCAGCCTCTACCCTAGGGACAGACACACCGCCGTGCTGTGGCACAGGGGTGCTGAAGTCAGCCCTTCCTGTCCCTCACAGGATGTTTAAATGCAAGGCTACTTATTACAGGTAGGACACACTGCCACATCCCCCTTGCTCCTCAGGTGTCCTGTCCTTCTCGCTACTCCACAGCAGCTCTGAAAGCCTCCTCCCCATGGGTCTTTACGAGGTCCGATCACAACCACAGTGAGCCACGGCACGCTGCCCCTGGCCACGCAGTGGTGGCTGGAGCGCACAACGTGGCACCGTGCTCTCACCCTCATTTTCTGCTCACCAGGCCTGGCCCGAGCGCCTTCCAGCTCCTCCCTAAAGTCAAAGTGACCAGGAAAGGTGCACATTTTGCCCTAATTCAGACATCAACGCAGGCAGGACAGTACAACTAATGGCAGCTGAGAAAGTGGGCTGCAGAATGGCTTCATGAAGAGGCTGGAATGAAGGGGACGGTGTCCAAAGGGAAGGGGGATTCTAGGAGGGATCAAGGCCAATGGCTTTTAAAGTAATAAATTCAATCTAAACATCTGACCCAGGTATGGCGTCACGTACCTGTAATCCCAACCCTTGGGAGGCTGAGGCAGGAGGACTGCTGCAAGTTTAAGGGCAGCCTGGATACCACAACGAGTTCAAGGCCACCCTGAGCTACATGGCGAGACCCTGTCTTAAAACACCAAATAACTCATACATAAACGCACCTTTCCCTTAAGAGTTTAAGTGTGCAGGCCTGGGCTGGCCGGCCAGGAGGCCCAGAGATGTGCGAACACTGACCGCACGGGGCGGCACACAGTCAGCAAGCACATGCTCCAGGGGGACCAACACGGCCACACAGGCAGGGCAGGCCAGTGGCCGCACGTGGCAGGGCTGCAGTGCCAGAGCTGGGCCCCCTCCCGCCACTGTGGCTCCCACTTCATGTTTTGGCAGTTCTGTCATAGCCAAGATTACCGAAAAACACTGTTCTTGTTTTTTTAGCAAAGAAATCTACTAGCCCTGTCTTTTATTAGCTGCCTCTCTCCCGCAAAGAGACACAGCGAGGTGATACGAAGCTGACGTGAAGCCTCTATCCCCTCCCTACTGTGAAAGCCCTTAGCGATATTGTCCAGTTGCCCTCAGCCTCCCAAGACAGGGCTGCGAAGGTGGCCAGGCCTGAGGCAGCAGAGTGCTTCGCCTACCTGGCTCTTTTGGAAGAAGGCTGGATGCTGGCTACTTCATTCTGCTTCGGCTTGGGAGGTAACCTTACACCCTGTAACAAAAACATCATCCACTTCATAGTTCACCCCAGTTCTCCCGCAGCACACCAGCTTCCAAAAGGGTAACCTGCCAAACAGGACCGAGGCTCAGCGTCCAGAAGAGCCACGCGCTCCGCCTCTGAGCTGGCAGCCAAGGTCAGCTCCGCCCCTCCCAGCCATCCAGCCCTCGGGCTCCTCCATCCTTTGCCCCTTCTTCCCTGGTTGCACGTCACACTTGCTGTCCTCTACCGGGACTGCTCAGGACCATTTTTCTTTCAAGTACTTTGTCCTGTGCCCCAACTTAAAATGTGAAAAAACCCAAGGACTACAGTTAATTTTCCTAAAAAATCAACCATTTCTTAAAGCATAAAGGGCCCTTGAGCTGTCACAGGAGACTCCCCATGACCCTCAGAGCAGCACCACCGGAGGTGGCTGAGGTGTGGCACCCACGTTCTGTGTGCAGGAGGTGCTGGCCCGGGCGGGAGGTCAGCAGAAGAGGCCAGGACCGGCCCCGCTGCCAGCACCTCCATGCTGCTCCCGCCCAGGCCCCGGCTCGCTCCTTCCTCAGCTGCTTCCAAAGCAATACTCAACCTCTCCACCTCTGACTACCCAAACTAGGGCTGCTCTTCTCAACAATTTCTCTGCAGGATAATATATCTTAAGCACACACTCCACGCTCTCAGCGCACTGCCCTCTCTGCACAGCCAAAGCAAATGCACACACAGTTCCAACACACTAGGACTCCGTCGCCCTTCAGACACAGCGGTGAAGCTCCCTGGGTGGGAATCTGCAGGAGGCTCTCAAGTCCATCACTACCTTTACAACAACACCCTTGGATAGGTTCCCAACCACACTTCTGCCTCTGAACCACAGCTCCCTCCTAGCAAGCAGCAATGGCAGAAACGTGGCAGGATGGGTGAAAAGGTGCAATGGGCTTTGTGGGCTCTGTTCCTTTCAGCCTGTAATACACAGCCACCAGGAAACTCGACATGCACAGCCCAGGTGACTTTGGAAGAGCTACCATGTGGAATGGTGGGTAAAAACTGAAGACTCCTTTTCCAGCCTGATCTTAAAAGGTATTCTAAAATTTCTTTCATCTAAATGAACCAAGAGAATACATACTTGTGCTTATACATCAGAGCCTACTATAATGTTTTGCTAAAATCATTAGATTTGAGTGGTTGAAGCCAAAAATATCCCATCACTAGCATTAAGAACTCAGACACGAGCTAAGCACCAGGCTTCCTAGAGAAAATGGAAAGGTAGCTTGTGTGCTGCGGTGTGTGTGTATCACATCTTTACTGTTGGCCAGCCAGATAGTTCAACCCCTGGCCTGCCATGCCAGCCCTGCGTGTGTGCTCAGGCTTAGCACCCTAGGAGACTGCAATTGAGACTGGGCATGGCAAGGCACACCTGTAATCCCAGCGCTTGGGAGGCTGAAAACAGGAGGATCACAATGAGTCTGATGTGTGTAGTGAGATCCTATACTAAATACATGAAGAAAAAAAAAAAGCTACTATATAAAAACATAAAAAATTCTATTCATCAAACCTACAGCAGAGCATACGGCAGGTCCCCACAGACACCCCAAGCCCATGCTAGCAACTGACGGCCCTCCACTTTCACCCATCAGAGCCCAGGTCCAGCAGGCATGGGCATGAAGACTGGCACCCGAGAAGGCCGAGAAGCCCAGGCCCCTAGGCCTCTTCCAGACCCTGGGGCCTGGCGCAGCTCACACTGGCCTCCTCCTCTAGTTGTTCTCCAACCCAGAAGCAACCACAGAGCTCTCCAAAGCAAGTGCTCCCCACAGACAGCTGTGAACAACTGACCACCAGCACTGGCATTTTAGAACAATAAGACAGTAACTCACAGCCTACCTCTGTCATCAAACAACATAATAATTTAATTTATAAACACAGCTTCCCAGCACTCCTGACCCGCCTGCATAGCACAACATTAGCCAAACAGAGACAACTGATAGGACTTACCATCAGCATCTCTGCAGACACCTTCAGTGGGACTCTCCATGCATCTAGAGAGGAACAACACACAGCTTACACACAGAACACGCTTCTGAATGCCTCTCCTAGGGTGCAACCCTGAGCACACACGCAGCTTTCCTTGAAACACTATTTCAAAACACTCTTGGACACAAGGCACAGGAGCAGCATGTGGGAGACCAGCAGCGAGAGGGACCTCAACACCATGGGTTGGTGCCCACCATGCGTGGCACAGTCTGCCCTGGGTAGCATAGGCTGGCCTGCCCACCACACACCAGTGAGGGTCTGAGGAAGCGGACAGAAGAACCACACTGCACAGGCGGAGGGCTGCCTGGGGGCCGGCATACTCATTGTGTGGGAAGAGCAGCCACCAGGCCAGCGAGAGGCAGGAGCAGAGGAGGCTCCAAGAGGCCAGCTTCTCCAAGGTTCAAGACCCTGAGGCAGAGCGCGCCTCCTCAGAAGAACACCAGGCCATGCCCCACGCAGCCTTCCACGAACAGCCTCCAACTCCAGAGATATAAGCCGGAAGTGGGGGCTCCAGTGTTCACTGGGTAAGGGTCCCCTGGAAGAGCTGGGTGATGGCCAAGGGCCAAGCACGGGAACACCCAGGACGAACAGCAAAGCTCAACAGCCCCACAGCCACAGCGAAGTCACTGCCCCTGGGGAGCAGGCAACACTCCCAGGACAGGACCATGCCCACAAGGCCCCTGGCCTGAGGGACTGACTCAGGCTTCCTTACACCCCTTCCTACACCAAAAGCCTACTAGGAGTGGAGCTAACAAGGGCCCAGGCAAAGCGTGAAGGAAAGGAAGGGGATGTGACTAAAAGCCAACCAGAGCAGCAGAGCACTTCCGGCATCCACAGTAGCAGCAGGAGCAGGCAGAGAGCCCACCCATCCTGCACCACGGGGGCGCTGCCTACCCAACAAGCTCAGCACCAAATGCTGCGTGGGTGCAAAGGGGTCCTGGAGGTTGAAGGCCGTGTACCGCCCGTGCTGGGTCTGCCGCAGCGCCTCAAAGTTCCCAAGCAGGATGTCCCCGAGCCACTGTGCATTCACGCACGGGATCCTCCACTCTTTGGCCTTCTCATACTTCAAACCACTGGGTCTATTTGTGAGGAGAAATCATATTTACTAGATATTACAGCTGCTGACTATCTAGATTCATATTTACTGTTAACAGAAGCCAAGGAAAACATCTCTAATAACAGATGTGGCAGGGTACCTCAGCAAAGCTGCAGGCGACCCCAGCTGTGGGATGGAGAGGTTCAGGGCTCAGGCTGGGTGGGAGGCCACCAGGCAGGCCTGCTGTGACCTCACCCTGGGGACAGACCCAACATTCATTCGTGTTCCACTGCTCTGCAGCAGTGGGCAGACACTTTGCAGTAAGCACTCTGTCAGCACTGCTTACCCTGAGGAGTGTCACACCCACTCTCTCACAGAGCAGCTACTCCCCTGGGATTGCTGCCTAAAGCCACGACGTCTTGAGAAGAGGACTGCAGCGGCCACTCTGCCACTCGCAGATGTAGGACGGAAAGGGGTCAGGTGCAGGCTTACTCTTTGCAGACGAGGACGGTGTTGCTGCGGCACAGGTAGCCGGTGTACTTGGCGCCTGTCAGGTATGCCATCAGCTTCAGGTCATCCCTGTCACTGTCCACAAACCCAGTCACAGAGATAATCTGCAGACAAACAGGAACAAATGCAGCTTTTGAAAAACATGCTATTTCTTCAGCGTTGGAGTTGTTTCAGATACGTCTTTCTCATTATTTCTTTGGTACTACAGGAAACACCTGGCCCAATCATTCCTAAGAATGCAAGACGAGACTCTGACTACCACGGCAGGCACAGACACCGCCAGGGCAGGAGAGCTGAGTGGGAGGCATCACGTCCGACTCTGACTACCATGGCAGACACAGACACCACAGGGCAGGAGAGCTGAGCGGGAGGCATCATGTCCGACTCTGACTACCACGGCAGGCACAGACACCGCCAGGGCAGGAGAGCTGAGGGGCAGGCATCACGTCCGACTCTGACTACCATGGCAGACACAGACACCACCAGGGCAGGAGAGCTGAGCGGGAGGCATCGCGTCCGACTCTGACTAGCCACAGCAGGCACAGACACTGCCAGGGCAGGAGCTGAGCAGGAGGCATCGCGTCCGACTCTGACTACCATGGCAGGCACAGACACTGCCAGGGCAGGAGAGCTGAGCAGGAGGCATCGCGTCCGGGGAGACCCTGATGCTGCTGTGCCACTCCTCGGACACGTGTGCAAGAACCAGGCTTTTGTTCTGGAAGCATTTCGACTGTAGATTCTTAGTCATGAAGTGGGGGAGCCCGCAACTATTGATAAAACTCTGCCCAACACTGGCTGCTTTGAGGACAAGAGGCCCGAGTCATTTTTTAAATCATTAGTATAGGCATGTGCACAAAGCTAGGCCTGTTGAAGGCACAAGAGGGAAGAGGCCACCTGGCACGGATGGCCAGCCACACACATTCAGTGCCCCCAAAACTGATTCAGAACAAAACCAAGGCAAACCAAACCATGGCTCTTACATGCTGCGAGCACGGCTTCCCACCAGGTGGGAATGCCACAGGGAAGTGCAGGGCTCGGTGAGGCGGCAGCATCTTCTTCTTCTTCAGGACTGTGTTCAGCCAGTGCGCAGTGACACACCGCTTCCTTTCTCTTATCGCCTGCCAAACAAGATCACAGGTCTGTTGTTCTGGACGCTCTGCTACACACAACGTGCAAAGCAGCAAGGCTGCACGCCTGCAGCGCCACTTCTGAAAAGCCCCTAAATGAGAGGAACGCGAGGCGACGAGCACACAGTCTATTAAGGCAACAGCACACCTGGTACCTTCAATCCAACCAGAAAATGTCATCATCTACGATCCAGAGCTACAAGGGGGATAAGAGCAAGGCATTGTGTGACAACCATACAAGCAACCAGAACGAATAGCACTGACGACCCTCAGACCTAGAGCTGCTCCAGAAGAGCATGAAGAAAGGTGACAAAGTGTAAGCAGACGAGACCACGGCCCACAGCAAGCAAGCTCACAGATCTCCTACATATTTACTGGGCAAGGACACAGTAAATGGCTACTTCTCTAAGTGTTTTTTTTTTTTTTTCTTTTTTGCTGCAGGATGGTGACTGAACTGAGCCTTGCATGGAGGTAAGGGCCCCTCTGTGCAGGTGCCATCTGCCCACAGGAACCACCTTAAGGCTCATTTGTCTCAGGCACACGGACCTCACCTCGCTTACAGGGAAGAGCACCCTCACAAGAGCAAAAGCAACACTCCAGGCTAACCGGAGTCTTTCTACCCTAAGGGAAAGGCATCTGTCAGCTCCAGGCTGCAGCCTGTGGCCACCAGGTGCCAAGGCCCTTCTGCACTCAGGCGGCAACACTGCAGGGGGCGGGGGGATGGCCACCCTTCCCTCCTTTCCCCAAGGCTGTTTCTCTTTCCGTCTCCACTACCCAAAGATAAAAGCTACCCACAAAAGCACTGAGCCCACCGTAGCAGTGAAGGGTCCAGGAGGGGGTTCTTTCCCACGTCTGGCGCGTGGACTCACCTGTGCGTACATGCTGCTGACCTGGCTCTCGCAGAGGAGGTGTGTGCACCGGCTCGTGAGGGTGGCGTCCACCACACCGCCATGTGCCTGGATAATCTGCATGGAAGACACAGCGGAGGGGTCAGCCCAGGCCTGGGCTACACAGCAGGACTGGGAACCAAGGGCGGCACCACTCACACAGGGGAGCACAGATGCAGCAGCGACATCTGCAGGCTTTCTACTACTCAGCTTAATGAGAAAAGAAAACATGAACACTAATAATCATGTCACCTCAGTGAAATGTAAGCCCGAAATGTGAGCCCTCTGAACAAGGGGTTCTCTGTCACTTCACACAGCAGGGAGCTATATGTGGCAAGGCTGCTACAGACAGCACAGTGTCTGCAGCCCGACTCCTGTTGGGAAGGACACACACACCCACACAGGCATGCACACACAGACATGTGCACGTCATGCATGCTAGAGCACTGGCATGTCTCCAGATGCCACCAAGTGTCCCAGACAGATTCACCTCCTCAAGAGCCACTGCTCAAAAATAAAAGGAAAGGGAAAAGAACAAAGCAGAATGGGCTAGTCCCTGAATTCCATTTTAAACAGATGAAGCCTTTTGGGGCTCTGTACTCTGCACTAGTCACAGGGCACCAGGCATCAGTTGAGCCTCTCCATGTACCACACACTGGCCCCTGGGGGGTGGGAGAGACCTCAGCATGCCAGGAAATGGCAACGTTGAGAGCAGGCCCGAAGGCCCTGAAGCCCCGTTTCTTCTACCATTCCTAAGTTCAGTACTTTCACGGTGACACATCGGCCCGGAGGCTGCTGCCACTGTTGCCAACACGATCAGCCTGTCGTTCCCCGTGTGACCACATCACGTCCCCCTGCCCCTAGGCTAGCTGAGTGGCCTGCCCCGTCCCACACGCTGCTGCCTCATTCTCCTCCTGATCCCCCAGCTCCTCACACAAATGCATGTGAGAGTCCTAAGACAGCCCACAAGGCTCACCACATCTCCTCAGAGCCATGACACTCCCCCAGGCTAAGTGTGCCTTCCCACCACCCAGCCCCAAGGGACACTGGCTCCGCCCCTACCACAGCCTGAGTGTGTGGTCCAGGGTGAATGCTTCTGCCTTGCTGTGGCCACCCTGGCTCCTGGACAGCTCTTACAGCCACAGGGGACAGCAGAGCCATGGCCACCCTGTACGACCTGAGGACTTCCCACCCGCAAGACAACCAATGCTGACTTAAGTCCCAAGTCTGGCCTAAGCTTTTACACAGCAACAGAGAGCCCCAGGAACCCTGACCGTCCCCTCTATCACATCTTCTTCAGGTGTCCCTTGGCCCTCACTCTGGAAACGAGAATTCCCACTCCCCATCTCCACCATGCAGCGGCCCCGGGCCCCGCTGCACAAGAGTGAGGCTGGCTGGCGCTCTGAACACAGCACACCTGACACTTCTCCAGACCTCTGTCCACTGGAAGCCTGTCCCTCAGGGCACTCCACAGACACGCCAGCATGCTGCTGACCTAACTGGGCAGAACACCGAGCTGCACGCAGCTCCTCCTCCCACGTTCTGCACCTTAGTCACTGTAGCACGGGTCTCAAAACACCTCCTGGCCCCTGGCTGGGCCATCGGCAGTCTCAGCTGGCAGGGCACAGACACCCTGATCGTTCACCGGGCTGCGCCTCACAGCACTGCGTGGGATCCAACCACTTGCTGTAAGGTTCACTGAGAAGGAAATGCAGACAGCAGAACACAGAACACAGGGGTGCTCCCAGTCACGCGGCCTCGTCCCTGGCCTGGCCGGCCTCCCAGGTCCCACACAGGTGCTTCCTGCTGGGCTCTGCTCACCGATCTGGGCTGGCACTGGCCTCTGCCTGCTGCAGACTCTCCCTCTGTACAATCCTCCTAGGTTCCTACGTACCACTCAGGATTCTGACCAGGCATCGTCACCTTCCCAGGCTTCGTACTGCAACCCCCGACTGGCAGGCAAATGTCTCTGTCAGGCAGCGGCAGCGCCTGGGCCAGCTCCCACCCAGCCACAGGGCCCTGCTGCTCAGGCCCAGAGGTCAGTCAGCCTCAGCTCTGCTATCCAACAGCCCAGCTCCTAGAGCATGCTTGGAATGTACCAGAGGTTTTACTTATTTTAACTTTTTGAGTTGGGGTCTTACCATGTAGTCGAGGCTGTCCTCAAACTCACTATGTAGCTCAGGCTGGCCTCGAACTTGGGGCAATCCCCTCACCCCAGCCTTCGAGTGCTGGGCTTATGGGTATGCACCACCACATCTAGTAACACCAGTGTAAAGTGCCAGGAATGTTTGTAGTGAGGCACAGTCACGATGTGTCTGACCTCTGCTTGGGTTTCATTTCAAAACCACTGCTGGACTCACGTGATCTGGGACGTGGCAAGAAAGGTGTTTGTATTTTCTTTTCTCTAAAAGCTACCACTCAAAATAAAACACAAAGAAACAGACCACAGCAAAAAGACTTACGTCCCTGCTAACCTGTAGCCCTAGCCCTCCAGTGTGTAGCGTTGGAGAACAGAAGCCTCCAACACACTGAGTGGCCAGGGCCTGACGCAGGTCACTGACCCCCTCATTACAGAGCTGCAAAGACCCTAGAGATAAAGTCCCAAATCTTCATCTAAAGGCCGAAGAGGTAAAGCCTAGACCTGACCTCCCCATGGCCAGAGTGCTCTTGGCAAGAATGCCCAGAACATGCGTGGAACACACGATGTCTCAGGAAATGCGGCTGGGGAGCAGGCAGCCCCGGCTCCACCCCTCCCAGTACCAGTAAGCTCACCCTTTTCCAAGTCGCCAGCAGCTGCTTGTCGGACATCTGCTCTGGGTAATCCGCAATCGCAAACACACACCCCAGCAGGAAACCGTCTTCTGGAACTAGGAGAGAGGGAGACCAGAGCTCACTGAGCCACTGTGCGCAGCTGCACGTTCGGCCCACACCGGGTCGGCTCTGACTAGAGGCAGCCGCCAGCGACGGGCGCACACTTGGAACAGAGGTGCGACCCACAAGTTTGAGCGCCAGTGGAAAGTAACCATTAAAAAATGAAGGCAACAAAAAAAAAAAAATGAAGGCAACAGACCGACATACGCAAATATCGTATAGTCTCTCTAGTGTAAGGACCCAAAGAAGAAATACATTAAAATAAATAAATTTTGGGCAGTACCAGGAATCAACCTCAGGACCTTGCATTTTCTGCATTCTCAACCCTATAATTTTTTTTAGAAGAGTGACTTAAATACAAAATGCATTTGGAAGAGTCAAAAAAAATGTTTATTCAAAGTGTTAATAATTGTTTGATCAGTCTTACATACCTATGTCTGCTGATCTACACTGATTTGATGATGAAAATATGTAATGCAACCATTGTTAAATTTTTCTTGTTTTGAAATTCTGTACTATATGTACTCTTACTTGTTACTGTTTTCTTCTATCTTTGCTTCTGCTACTTTTACTCTTTAAAATAATAAGTAAAATAAAGTTAAAATTACAAATAAAAAAAAAGATGAAGCCAACAGAATCGACGCCTCACTGCTGAACACCCTGGGTGCTAGAGACAAGCAGTGTGCCTGTTGTCAGCATGGAGTACCCCAGAAGAGGAGTCGGTGACCTAGAGCAGCTACTCACATCAGTTAGATGCGAAAGCCACGCTCCCACTCCAAGGTACCTGCTAGCAACGCACTACACACCTCGCCCCCAGAAGACTTACACAGGTGCCGGACGTAAAGAAATCCACTACTCACTCTCCACAGCTGGGTCATGTCCACACAGCGGTAGCTGAGGCAGGGGCTGTTGAGGTGGGGGCTGCAGGGGCGGAGCCTGGTGCTGCAGGGCCGGGGGCGCCTGGCCCAGGTGAGGAGCAGAGGGGTGCTGCAGCTGCTGCTGCTGCTGCTGCTGCTGCTGGAGGCGCTGCAGCTGCTGCTGCTGCACCTGCTGCTGCTGCATCTGCTGCTGGAGCAGGTTCTGGTGCTGCAGCTGTGCCAGCTGTTGGTGCTGGAGTTGCTGCTGCTGCAGCTGGTGGAGCTGCTGCTGCAGATGCTGCTGGTGGAACGGCTGCAGGGGCTGCTGTGCGCGGTGCAGCTGCTGCTGGGGGAAGGGGTGCTGAAGGACCTGCTGCTGGGGCTGCTGAGGCATCTGCGGGGGCTGCAGGTGGAGGACGGGGTGTTGCAAAGGGTGCTGCGGTGGGGGCTGGCGGTGCGGTGGGGGCAGGTGTGTGTCGGGAGCACCCCTCGGCTGGCTGAGCAGCACAGCGCTGGCGCTGGCACTGCCGTGCCCCGGCTGGCCGTGGCCTACCTGGGGCTCCAGGCTCTTTGTGGGAGCCGACAGGGACTGCAGGATCTAGAAAATAAGAGCAAGGCTGGTCCTTATCCACGTGTCCCACAGAAGGAGAGCCAGTTCCACCTCCAGAGGCTATACTCCAGCTCTCGCACATCTCCACATCCCCAACATAATGCAAGTCCATAAACTCTTCTGCAAGGACCAAAACTTAAAACTATACGCGTAATGAGGAGTGAGCTTATAAGCTAAAGGGGCAGATGTGCAGGCTTGGGGGCCAAGCCACAGTACTCCGCTGTCCCCAGGCCTTCCTCAGCTGGACCGACGCTCCAGGGTGAGCATCGATGCCCCCCTCTGCCTTCCCCTCCTCCGCAAGAGGCTCCTTCTGACCACAGGGCTCCTACAGAACAACAGAGTGGAAGCACAACTCCACCCTCGGCGGTCACCCCACCCTCCCCTGCTATGTGCCCAGGGGGAGCTCACCTTGCGGAGGGCAAGGGCTCACGCCAAGCCGCAGCACCCCAAAGGACAGCCAACCGAGCAGGCCAGTCCCTGGGCACATCCTCAGTGCTGCAGTGACACAGCACAGGACTCACGGGGCGCCCCACCGTTCTGCTCGCCCAGCAAGCGTCCCAAGAGACCTCTGCTACGGATGCTGGATGTGCTTTCTCCAACACTAGAGGCCCCCCAGGTGGACAGAACGATCGCAAGGTGGAACTGACTGCTTCCCTTCTGGTTCACTCCCGAGAAGGATGAGCTGAGGCTGTGCTGAGGGCCAAGGGAAAGGGACGGTGACCAGGGACACCCAGCAAGACAAGTACTGCACTGCAGGATACTTTTCTATACAGCACCAGAAAATAAACAAACATGCTGTACCATAAGCCTCACTCGACAGGCTCAAGTGACCAAGCTGTAGTCGAACTCTTACAGCTGAGCAACCTGCATGAACAGCACTGTGTCTTCTCAGGACTCAAGTATTTCATAAAGCACAGGGGCAAATCGGCCATGCAGCCTCTGGTACAGCACCAGGCCCAAGCAGGGCCTATAGAACTCAGCAGCCCGGGCAGGCACACCTAGCCAGCTGCAGGCCTACACGCAACCCTGGCTATGTCAGAGAGGACGTGGAGCCATAGGGCTACCCTGAGTGCTTGTCCACCTGCAGGAGTGCTCAAGGAAATCAGATGGGAATACACGGCCAGCCTCCCCGCTCAACCACCTAGCTGAGAGCAAGGGGACCCAGAGGACAACCTCACAGGCCCAGGAGTGGACCCCAGGGCAGGCTCAGAGGAACACCTACAGGAGAAGTAGCCACAAGGTGGCCATCTATGGGGGGAGGCTAACAGTCTGCTAGGGCAAAGGAAGGTCAGGCTCGAGAGAAGGTAATGGGTACTGAGCCGCCTGCCTCCGGCTTGAGAAGCAAAAGTGAAGAGAACGCAGCCCTTTCAGAAACAGCTAGAGCTCCAGGACAAGCGCCCTGGCCAGATGTGAAGCCGCCACCTGCATCCTCTCCCTAGCTGGGAAGGCCAGGAGCTATCACGCCTGCTCAGCACCTACTGTGCTTGCCTGCGCCCTGGCCTACCTCTGCTGAAAACACACTCACCCTGAGGAATGGAAGAAGGAAACTGCCCTCCAACTGCACTACACCTCCACTAGCTCCAGACGCAGGGTGGGCTCCGCATCACAGCATCAGAGGCCTTCTGCGACCACAGACAGCCCGTCACACACACCAGGGCTCCCCATCACCCCCCGCTCAGGATCCAACCCAGAGCCTCCTGGGAGCTGTGTGCTCCTCCTTAGCCTGAGGGAAGCCACATCTGGCTCCTTCCCCAGTGTTTCAGAAGAGCATTCTCTTCATAGCTTGCAGTGGTCTTCACGTTTCCTCTCATCTGCCAGGGGCAGCTCCTAGCAAAGTGCTGCAGCAGCCGGCAGTGAGCAGTCCTCTACACTGCGGAGCACCATGCAGCAGGGGCCACGTCACCTCCAGGACCGCTCCGTGCTCCCCCACACATTCCTCTCACCAAGAGTCCTCTCTAGAGCCACCTCACTGCCAATGTCCCCGGGCTGGCGGTGGACAACCACTCTTGGCTCATGAACTCTAGAACATCCTGCCCGCCAGCCCACCACTCTTCCTGCCCACTGCCCACTGTCCTGCCATGGAGGACCTAGAGGAGGCACCCTCGCCCCACCCTTTCCCTGAGCAGCACCAGGGCCCACACGGACCCTGTGGGAGCACAGCCTGGCCTGCTCCAGGGTCAGCTGCAGGCACACCCACCTCCAAGATAGCTACGTAAAGTGGAGGTGACCCAGGAGCCCCAAGCCCACCCTGGGGGCCACTTCTAAGGGGCAGCTGGTGTGACAGAGGAGGCTGGGCAGGAACCTCAACAGTGCTTTCTGAGTGCTCTGAGCTGAACAAGCAGAAACAATCAAGTGCACTGCAGTGAAAGGGCTGCGAAGCCCACCTGTGCCAGAGTGACTTACGTGTGCTACATTGGATGGCCGGTGGATCTGCTGAATGTCAGCATTATTAGTGATATTCCTCAAGGTCCGCACGGCTGGGCTCCATGAGGTGATCAGATCCGTTCTTTCAGAACTCTGGAGGTTCTGTCCAGAAGGCATGAAGGTCCCCCGGACTTCCGGAGGCAGGATGTTCCCAGGGACAGGGGGCACATTGGCACACAAGTTAATGAGCCCAGCCTCCTTGCCCTGGGGCAGCCTGCGTTTGGCAGCTGTGGGCTGGGGCACCTCGGCCGGGGTCCAGTTCAAGTTCCGCTCCTGCTTTTCAGGCGAGGAGTCTGAGGAGTCATCAAACATCAACTCCCCTTTGGAAGTTTCCGTGCTGCGCTTAGGGGAGAACGGCTGGTCCCCAGGAGGAGAGTCTTCCTGTGAGCTGGCTGCACTTGACTTCTCCTCAGTGCTGCCCTCGTTCTGTGAGTCCTGCTCCTCATTCTCACTTTCCCTCTCCTCCTCCTCGTCTTCCTCCTCCTCGTAGATGACCAGGCGTGGATGGTAGGGTGCTTCGTCCTTCCTGGTTTTCGCAGACACACAGTCCAGCACCCAGTCGGGAGTCACCACCGTAATGCTAGCTCTTTTCACTGCGCACTCGTATTTCTCCTGTGAGCAAAGCAAATGCACAAGGATGTCAGGGTCACCGACTCTGGAATCCTGCACTTCCAGAGAGAAGGTAAGGGGAAACACAGCTTCTGCATCCAGCAGCCTGCACTCGTGCACACAGGAGGGCCATGCCAGTGCCACCAAGGGCCACACACTTGCAAGGGCTGTCTTGTCTAAAGTAATCTGAAAGGGGCATTTCTGAGAGGAGCTAGGAATCCCATGGGAAGTTAGTGTACAACTGCTCTAAGTTTTTACACAGACACTCTGTAAAGTTGGTTTTCCAAGATGTGTTCACGGCTACCATCTCCAGTCCCTTGGCAGCACTCACCAGGATACAGCTGGTGATCAGAGAAGCCTTCCCGGTGCCTGCTACTTAGCAAGCACCCTCTCCACACCAGCCCAGTTGAGAGGCTGAAGGCCGGGAGGGCGCAGCAGGGCTCCAGCTCACAGAGAGCTGCAGACTACAGGCAGGCAACCTGCAGCAAGAGTACCTGCAATACAGGCATTCTCGACCATGCTGAGTGTCACTGACTGGAAGGACCACACTGACACGAGCAGGAGGACACGGGGACAAAGCAGGGCACAGCATGAGCAGATGGGGTGCGTTCACACAGAGGGCCAGGCTCCACACAGAGTGGGCACCGATGGAGCGGGGCATGGCGGCTCAGTCCACCAGCACTGGCTTCAGTTCCTGCTGCTGACTCTACCTTCTATTCAGTGAAGGTAAGAAGATACTTTATAAAACACAAAATAAAGTAACTGAATTCTGTTAATAGCAGGGCATGGTGTAAAAGCCTGTAATTCCAGCACTTGGAAGGCTGAGGCAGGAGAACTGCTGTGAGCCCAAGGGAGCCTGGGCCATATAAACAAGTGCAAAGCCAACCAGCACCTCACCTAGTGAGACTTTGTCTCAAAAAAAAAAAGAGAACACCAAAAGTAAAACTGCTATACCATGGATGCAGGTGTGGCAAGAGCTGGAAACTAAAAGGCAGACCCCTGCCACCACCAGGAATCTGGGATCTGAGAGTTCCAACGGCGTGGGCGGCTGTGCCCACGCCGGGCTGGGGCTGGAGGGGCCCTCACTTCTTGTGCAAACTGGAGGCCAGCACGCGAGGAGACCTCCTTATCAGCACTGCCCAGGCCGCCTCACGCTTGTCACACAAGAGACTGTCCCCAGAAGTACACCTACTGAAGACAACATACAGGCGAGGCGACCTTGGTGCCTTTGAGCCAATTCACTAGCAATTTCTTTGATTTCTCAACGTCAGCGAGCAGCCTGAAGATGGGGCAACCAGAGTGGCCAACGCAGCTCTGTGCCTGTGCCAGCAGGCTGTACTCCCAGTACCAACAGTCACACTCTGTCCCTGCAAGTACTATGCACCCCTTAGTTTCACATAGCTTGCACAAGTTTCTTTTAGGCACTCATTTTAAAAATACAAAAGTGCTGGGTGTGGTGGCATACACCTATAATCCCAGAACTCAGGAGGCTGAGACAGGAGGATCACCCAGAGTTCAAGGCCAGCCTGGGCTACATAGTAAGCTTAAGGCCATGCTGGATTATAGGAGACCCTGTCTCTTCTCAGTCGACTGATCTCTTTAAAATGCAAAAGTGTCCATGAACATTAAAAAGAAAAGCCATTTATTTCATATTTAGTCTTTACTTAGCACTTACATAACTTATAAAACTTTAAGTAAAAAACTGTCAATTCATCACAGACTTAAAAAGTAATGTCTGGCCTGAAATGCAATGTCATGAGTTCTAACCCTAGTCCCCCCCCAAGAAAAAAGTATTCTGTTGGGCTGGCGAGATGGTTCCCAGTGGTCTAAAGCACCTGCTTAGGAAAGCTTAGGCAACCGCAGGGACTATGATTCAATCCCTGGCACCACATGATGCGCCAGCACCACCCCCAGGGCAGGCTGAACTGGACATAAAAAAATTTTTAAAAAAAGTAATGTCTGAACAGGCTGTAGCATGTAACATAAAGGAACACCACCTTAAATGGATTTAATATCAGGTGCCATGGTCTCAGACACACACGTCTCAAGGATACAGCATCTAATTATAACCCACACTGACTTTTGGGTCAGTAGGTTGTAGCCCTGGACACACAGTTCCTCCAGCTCTTCTGCAAGACCTGTTTCTCAGGCTCCCAAGAAGGGGCCGAGCACCACTGCCAGTCCCTCACCTGGACACCTGGACCAGGAGGGCGTGTGGCCTGTCCCAGCCCCACAGCAACAAGATGACCTACAGCAGGCCAGCAGACAGCCTGAGCACCACCACCACCACACACAGCTTTCTAGTCCTGAAAGGTGCCGAGGGCCCCGCTTCACCTGCCTAGAAGCTAGCACAGAGGACAACGTGGGGGATGCCGTGATCACTGAAGACCCTGTAGCCCAACATCCCGAGGGAGCTGTCAAGTATTCATGTTGAAAAAGACACAGTCATTTCTGCACTGGTTTTGTAGGAAATAGCTATGAAAAATTATGATTCCGCCCAACTAATTCCTAAGATTACTAAAAGCTGGTCAATTAAGAGCCTGGGTTCTCCCGCAGGGCAGCGGGAGGCCAGCAAGTGCACAAAGGGATGGAGGCCAGCAAGTGCACGAAGCCTTCGCGCAAGGCACCGAGAGCGCAGCAGGGCACGCGTCCTCTCCTGCAGCTGCACAGCCCCAGTTCCACTCAGCCAGACGGGCATCCCTCGTGTCGCCCATGTGGCGGCTTCCTGCCGCCCTGCAGCAGAGCACCCAAAAGCCTGGGCACTTTCCCATTCACGGCTCTTGTTTCCTTTCTGTACACAGAGGCGCTATGGAGTTCTACAAAGTTCGCAGGCACAGCAGTGTGTTCACATGAAGCCTCATTACAGAAAGGGATGGTGTTTCACCACTTACTACGTGGTGAGCACTCCTCACTGTTATTATTTTTATTACTGCCAAATATAAAATCTGCTTTTGTGGTAAAACCTCTGCAGAGGAAATGCAATAAACACCACAACAGTAGTTCATTCTCTAGACTGGATGAGTTCATAAAAAACTCAGAAATTAAAAACAGCAAAAAAGACTTACTTTTTTTTCCCAGTTGATAAGTAAAACCAAGGATAAAGAGTGCACAATTATACAAAACAATGCCACAGAGATAGCTCAGTGGTAAAAGCACCTGCCTGGCAAGCACAAGATCCTGAGTTCAATTCCCAGTACCAAAATATTAATAACAAGAATTATTATTATACAGCATAATATTTTAATTGCATTACACTTTGATGAAAGACTCCCTATGTACAAGTATAGTGCACTATGTATACATATGTTATGTTTAATATTGAATTTTTAAAATGCATGACATTCTTGCTTTTTCTAAAAACAACCATATAGCAAATTGGTTCTCTTACTCATGAGCATATTTTAGTCAAATAAAATGATCTGTGCAGCGATTCTTTGTTGAGATAAAGCCCAACTGAAGTGCATACACACACGCACACGCGCACACACTTAAGTAAGCTATTGAC
This sequence comes from Myocastor coypus, assembly GCA_004027025.1. Classification (NCBI taxonomy): domain Eukaryota; kingdom Metazoa; phylum Chordata; class Mammalia; order Rodentia; family Myocastoridae; genus Myocastor; species Myocastor coypus. The sequence continues at coordinate 77,122 of PVJA010002070.1, forward strand.
TTGCACGCGGCTTTCTTCCGGTCAGTCATCCAACACACACTCCACAGTCTGCTGTGCTGTGCCGTGTGGACATGCACAGAACCCAGGCTACCGCTCAGCAGGGGCCCCACTCTGCACAAGCGGGGCCCGAGTCCAGTGCCCAGCACTGAGGAAGCCATCCGTTAACTGTGCACCTGGAGCACACACACGCTTAACTCAAACTCAGAGCAATCAGAGGACTCACCAGCAGAGTATTTTTGGAGGGAAAAATCTTGGTTTAGGGTTTTAGAATTAAAACCAAACCTTAATTCTAAAGGTGGCACAGGCCTGCAAACCTGGGCACCTAGGCTGAGACAGGAAGATCACAAGTTTGAGGTCAGCTTGGACAATTCAGCAAGACTCTGTCTCAAAATAAAAAATTACAAAGGACTAGGGATATAGCATAGCGGTGGGAAAACCCTGGGCTTACTATCCAGTTCTTAAAAAACAAGCTGCTAACGCCTCAGGACAGCTTTAACACACCTACTCTCTTCACGTATCCTCCGGCCACACCACTGCTCAGACACAAACAGCCTGTGCAGATTAATGATTCTAGATCATTCATGTACATGCAGAAAACTTGTACCAAGCCAGTGTGCAGCTCTCACCCAGCACTCAAAAGGCTAAGGCAGGAAGATTCCTGCACATTCTGGGCCAGCCTGGTCTATATTATGGGCTCAAGGCCAACCTGAACTACAGAAAGAGACACTGTCTCAAAGAGCCTTAATCAAATGGGTTTTTTTATACCTAGAAGAAATATTTTAAAAATCGGTGAGGCAAACTGGGTGCTTGTCTAGCACCAAGGCAGGGCTTTGCTCACCACACGGCAGCCTTTGGACCTCAGCCCTCAATACCTACCAAAAAGTGCCAGGTCTGTGACATAGCCTGTAACCTTAGCAGTCCTGAGGCTGAGGCAGGAGAAGTGCTAAAAGTTTGAGGCCAGCCTGGGCTACACAGAGTTCAAGTCCAGCCTAAACTGCATAGTGAAACTGTCTAAAAAAGACAAAGAAAAAAACCATGGAGGGAGTCTAAAAGTACATTTTTTTTTCACCATATAAAAATAATCTCAAGTGTGACAAGGTTAGAAAGAGATTCTGAAAGCTCTTTTCCCCACAGAATAACCCCAACTTCTTTGTAATTTGAAGTCATGTATAATTTACAACCACCTCATATTTCTGTAAAATGAACCTAGAAACAAGTATTATAAATCAATGTAATCAGCTCTGTAATGTAATCAGCGGACGCCTGAAGAGAGTAGCCACTCTCGGGCACAGCCCAGGACCGGGTCGTGGGGCACTTACCCCCTTTGGCTCTGGCACAATCAAATGTGTGCACTTCTTATTGAGGTTCAGCTGGCAACTGCCTCCATGGAACGTGACCATAGCCCATAGGGCACTTCTGTCTTCAGACGACACCTGGAGAGAGAGGTCACAAAGGGGCTTTACTCGGGACCCAATCTGCATGTTTGCATTCTACAGTACTTTGTTATTATAGCACAGGCTGGTAGCATGACAAGTTTATCTAGTATTCTCCCTCATTAAATGAAATTAACCTAAGGACATTAGCGGAAAAATGAAGAAAAGCATTTAGCTGTACTCCTATCATAACAGTTTTAAAGATATAAATCATGTTTTACAAATGAATGAAAACTACATTCACATTCCATAAACTCAATGGAGGATTATTTCAGTCTATAGCAAAAATAGCAGGGAAAACAGGGCTGAAAAAACTAGTGCACCATTCTAGCTTCCATTTGTCATTTTAATACAATAGCAGTACCAAAACCCTATTTACTAGGAGCTGCTTAAAACTAATGAGTAACAATTACTAATTATGACATGGACAAAATAACACAGAAGTGGTTTGAAAGCACAGGGGCAAACACTTATCATCTAACGCAAAAGTTCATAAAGCAAGCACGGAAGGGCATCCTATGCTTGTGCAGTGATCAAGCAGGGTCCAGGTACAACAGATGCACTCTAAGTCAGGCTTCGCTGGGCCATTTATTGCCTGCCTACTATGCGCCAGGAACTGTGCCAAGTATGTGGCATGCACCCCCACCCACCCCCAGAGAGATGGGCAAGGAAACACGCTGCACTGCGTCTGCTTGTCAGAGATGCTGGCCTTCGCCCACGCAGCAGCAGAAGCTGAACCCAGGCCTAGCTGCAAGCTGCACTGCTCTACTGCCCTGCGCTGCTTCCACAACAGCAGTCACTTCTGGGAAAGGCAATAACAGTTTCTAAAAGACTAAAATGCTAGGGGCCCGACAGGATGGCTCAGTGGTCTAAATCACCTGCTTGGGAAAGCTTAGGTGGCTGCAGGGACCGCAGTTAGATCCCTGGCACCACATGTTGCGCCAGCCCTGCCCTCAGGGCAGGCTGAGCAGGCCATAAAAATAAACAAACAAAAGTTCTGAAACAAGAAAAAAAATAAAATTCTTTTTAAAAATAAATAAATAAATAAACAAAAGATTAAAATTCTAGTGGTGTGACAGACAAAAGGAACATTTAAGAAAAACAGCAGCATGGACAATAATTCTAAGCTACCCTTATTTTTTTGTCTGGACAATTTTATTATAAATTGAGGATCATGGGTGTTGAAGACACATGCAAGTGTCTCCAGCTAATTTTTTAAAAGTACTTTCATGGCTAGTAATTAATCTAATAGCTAGTGGCAGCTTGCTAGTAATCTAACATTCCATATCTACGCTGACCAGTGTGACAACTACTTGTAGATATTACCTGGTATCCTGAACTACTCTGAATATCAAAAACATATCAACCTTTTTTTTTTTTTCTGTTACTGGGGATTGAATTGCAATGTTGCATTTATTAGGTAGATGCTTAGACCACTAAGCTAACTCCTTGGCCCCAAGAACATATTAACTTTCTAAAACAATTTTTAAGTCATTATTTTACATCTCTTCAATTTAATAATTCAGTGTCACATTTCAGAATCATGGGCCTGGTTACTTTTAGTAAGAGGATTTCACCAAATGATGATCTGCAGCACCTGGAGAGCTAGGTGTAATTAATAAGACAGACTCCTCCAGTGTGCCCTTCTCTAACCTTTAGTTACAATGACACTTCAGCATGACCTCGACACACCTGGCAGCTGTGAACTCCGGCTTACTCTACTTGCCGGCCACAACAACGAGCCCTGCATGCCACCTACCCGCACCCAGCTGGCACCCGCCTTGCTGTGCAAAGAACATCAGGCAGGGTGCAGCAGGCAGGCTGGGTCCCACAGGCCTCCAGACCCAGGCTCCAGCCACAGTACCTACCGCCTGGCAGGCTGATGCCACCCACTATAGCTCGGGGCATGCGCCGGAGCAGCATGGTCGGCAATGTTCTTCCCACACCAAAGTGCCACAGAAAGCTACCTAGCAGAGATACGGTTCGGGGCGATCTGTGTGTCCATTCTATACTTCCCTGTATTCCCCACATTTCCAAAAGCATTAATTTTATAATGGGGAAGTGATCTCCTCTCTACCAGCCAACCTTCTAGCCACCAGTCTCCTATGCTGCTCAGCCGCTGCTGTGCCCTCCACATGCTCAGGGCTCTGGTGCTCAGGTCCCAAGACATTACGCGAGGCGCGGCCCATCTCGCTCCTGCTGCTGAGGGCGGGCCCCTCCTGCTCACTGCACAGCTGCACTGAAATGAGGCCCCTCAGCCCCCTGAGCCTGTGTGCCCAGCCTGCCCATCCCTGGCTCCTCCTCTGAGATCCAGCTCAGATGTCTGCCCCCTACCCCCAGCAAGCATGCAAAGCCCTGGACATCCCCACACTCAAGAACAGCACGTGTGTTTCTCCCATCCCTGGACTCTACCATCAAGCAGCAGAAGACCAGAATCCCAGCTGCTGCCCCAAGGTTTCCTACAACCAATCAGAATGCCGTCCTCCTCCTTCCGGCCTCACCAGCCCCAGATGAGGTCTGGATTCTAGCTGACATCCTTTTCTCCTGGTCCCATACTAATGAGCAGGTATAATGCTACTTATTAAAGGCTAGAGTCCTATGTAAGAATTAGGCCTTAAGCTCCTTGTTATCTTTCACAGAACCTAGTACAATGCAAGGCACATGGGTAGGCAGTCAAGAAATATTTGTTGATTGAGATACAGAATGGAAAAGGTTTTCATTTTTAGGCTTCCAGATTGGAGTCATAACCTGGCAGGCTCTCCGTTACACTCTCAACCTACTTCCCGAAACCTACCCAGCACATTACAACAGAGGCCCAGCCTGCATCAACACTGGCTCAGGAGGAGGCAGACGGTGTCTGTGCTTCCCAACTTCCGCTGGCACAAGCTCCCTTCCCTACCTCTCCCTGGGAGAGCTCTAGAAGACTCCAACAAAGAGCTTCAGCTTGTATCAACACCCTGACGGGAAAAGACAGAAGGTCACTGAGAACCACCAAGCAAACAGTCCTTCAGTAGGGTGGTCCTGCCTGGCGTGTGCACGGGGCTCCCAGGTAGAGACCATCGCAACTGTTCCCCCCTGCAGGTCTACACCTGGTGCCCACTCGCAGTTTTGTGCTTTGCGGCATCCCCACTGTCCACACGTCTGACCCGTCCAGCCTGTGCAGATACCGAGAGGGAAACTGCAGGATGAGCAGCAAATGCTCGCTGCTTCGTTGGGCTGCAAAGCGAGAGCTTCTCACCATTTTTCTGACCCTGGTCCCTGAGCTGGACACTGGACACATTCTTTAACATGTCTTAAATCTAAATTAACCTTTTTAGCACCACAAAGTATTCGTGCTCCCACTGTGCTTTCTTTACACCAATATTTCCAGGGTTTCTTCACATAAGCTCCTTCCCAGCCCTTACTCAGCCTCTGCACGTCGAGTGCTTTACACTACCACCCTCGCAGGACGCCGTGGACGAGGAGCTGCGCCAAGTCCACAGTGCGTGATCCCTCGATCAGGTGAACTCTGAACCCTGCTTCTTTTCATTCCTCTCACCCAGTGAGTCTGCTGTCAGAGACCTCGCTGCACTAATTTCTGCTACAGACCTGGCCATTCCCTGGGCCAAGCTTAGCACCAGATAAAACTCAACCTTCTACCTCAAAGTCCGGAGCAGAGCCTGTGCCACTCCTCACCAGCAGGGCCTCTCCCAGCACACCCGCCAGACCACACAGCCCCACTCTGAGGCTCCAGACAACTGTGCCTGCCAGCTACGCTCCCTCATGCCCCTCAGGGGACATGCTGCTCCTGCACATGGGCTACGAGTCTTCTTTCGGGACCCAGGCCCTGCTCAGGTCCCTGCACCCTTACAGTGTTTAAGGAGCGGATCAACGCTCCTGCCTCACTTTCCACCAGTTTCTCCCCTCCTCCTGGGCCACAGACAGAACTGGAACTGAAAACCACGCACAACTCTGCTACAAATATGCATGCTAAACCTTTGGCTCAGACACTGCAACCTCCTAGCAAGATCAATTAAAACAACCGAGTGGGACTTCAGCTTGGTTTCTATAAATAATACCTCAGGGGCTGGAGAGATAGCTCTGTGGCACAATTGCCTGTCTGGCAAGTGCAAGGTCATGAGTTCAAACTTCAATCCCACAAAAAAAAAAAAAAAAAAAAAAAAGTATAAATAATACCTCACTCACCAAGATCCTCGCACCTGTTTCCTAGCTCCCTACCCTGAAGCTCTCAGCGTGCGCACTGCTGGGGTACAGTGCGGCCTCTGCTCCCAGTCGCCTCTTCTCCCACCCCGCTGTGGAAATTCCCTTCAGCTGCGCTGTCTACAGCTCCCCAAATCCAAACCCCTGTCAGCCCAGAACCCTACGTTCTGCCCCATGCCACCATCCAGGCCTTCTTCCTCCCACCAACCTGCCACAGCCCCTGAACTCAGCTGCAAGGACAGTGAGGCAGGTACCAAGAACCCAGCACAGACCTGGAGGGGGGCCAGCCTCTGTCCCCGAGCCTCAGCACTCATACACCACAGCACCTGCAAGTCACCTCCGCTGTTGGCTCTGTGCTGTGCTGGCGACCTGACCCCAAACCTTCATCTCGAGGCCTGCAGCTCTGCTCAGTGCTGAAATACCCTGACGTCTCTGAAACAAGCAACTCCAAGGCTAGTTTTACTACAGCAATCACAAGTGACTTCCCTTCTGTAAAAAAACCATAATCCAGGACTAAATACACAAGGAGGAAGAAGTGAACCAGCACCCCACGTCTTCACTAGGTCCAAAGCCACATGCCAGGTTCCACACTTCTGCCCCCTGACCACGTCTCTTCCTCCACCACATACACTCTGGCTTCCGACTCCGCCCCCTCCCCGGTCCTCCAGCTATGCTATCTCCAGGATGCTGACAGCTCTGGGGCCCTGTCAGGATCATGCTGCTACCTCTTCAAAAAGGACACCCTCCTCCTTGGCTCCACACACCTGTGCCACCTGAGCAAGCACACCACGTAGCCACATGTGAAGACTCTAAAGCACCCAGCCTTTGCTCGTCTAAGCATTCATTCTAAAGGTTCTCAAGCTCTAAACTAAGTTAAGCTAATCCACATGCTGGTTTCTGATTTCCTCGAGCAGGCTAATCATTCCATGTGACCCCACTCATCCAAAGGCCAGCTCAGCACGGCTTCTCCCCTATGCCCATTATCACCAAGTGGGAACCCAAAAATCCAGTCAGTGCCAAAATACACTTTGTTGATGCATTAACACTGACAAAATGTCATCTTTTTTTTTTTTTTTTCTTGTTTCAGAACTTTTGTTTATTTTTATGGCCGGCTCAGCCTGCCCTGAGGGCAGGGCTGGCGCAGCATGTGGTGCCGGGGATCGAACCGCGGTCCCTGCAGCCGCCTAAGCTTTCCTAAGCATGCGCTTTAGACCACTGAGCCATCCTGCCAGGCCCCAAAATGTCATCTTTTTAAAATTTTTTCTGCTGGTTACAAATTTAGACTATACAGAAAAGTGTAAAGAAGACAATAAAACTACACATAACCATAGCACCTGGCATTTAAAAAAAAAAATCATTTTAGACAACATTAAAGATCTTCATGTAAACATACATTTATCCTGGATGTAAAGGTCACTAAAAAGTACAAATCCCAAATTCCTATTCAGAAAGGAAAAAGCAGCAATTTTACTCTTAAGAATCTGCGGGCCAACCAAATAGCTCTGTGGATGAAAGCACCTAAAGCAGGCGCAGAGGCCAGGGGTTTGAACCCCAGCCTGCAGTGCCAGCCCTGCCCCCAGGGCATGCTGAGACAGCTATTGAGACTGGGCATGGTGGCATGAGCCTGTAATCCTAGCACTTAGGAGGCTATAAACAGGAGAATCACTACATACCCGATCTAGTAGAGAGATCCTGAACACCCTATAGACCCTTCCCTAAAATACAGGAAAAAACAAAAGAATCTGCACCAAATCAACGCAGAGGAACAAAAAGGATTTGACAGTCTCAAGTAACTTCCAGAACTACTAACAGAAGTAAGAACACAGGGCCCGGCGGGATGGCTCAGCGGTCTAAAGCACCTGCTTGGGAAAGCTTGGGTGGCTTCAGGGACCGTCGATCCCCGGCACCACATGCTGCGCCAGCCCTGCCCTCAGGGTGGGCTGAGCCGGCCATAAAAATGAGTGAATAAACAAACAAAGGTCCTGAAACAAGAAAAAAATAATAAAATAAATAAAATAAAAAAATTCTTTAAAAAAAAAAAAAAAAAAGAAGTAAGAACATAGTCACTATGGCTAAACTTGCCATGTGGACAACGGAGCAGTCACACTCAGACTGCTAAGAGCTATACAACAGCAACCTGGCAGTGGTCATCAGATATGACCGGGCTCCGTCATCCTCCAGCTGGGCTGTCATAATGCATGCATGCACAGGTGGGAAAGGCGGTCTCTCCCCTCGAGCACGCCACCGGCAGAGGCACCCGGGACACGCAGCGCAGGAAGGATTACTCAGTGGACACCTGTGTCTCGTGCTGACACAGGGCGTGGATTAGAACATGCCAGCAAAGGTTTTGTCGTACTTATCTACAACCCCTTCTTACAGGCTGTGAATTCACTTTTTTGACTTGTCTTCTAAGGTCTTACTATTATTTTATTGCTCTGTACCAAAGTTCAAATTTAAAAAATTCTTGGCTATAGTGCTGCCTACATTCTCTTCATCTTTTCATTTCAAATGTTTCCATATTCAAGCTTTATGCCTTTGCAGTTCCTTTGTTACAAAGACCACTTACACTCAACTAAAATTTTAATCCTTAAAAGTAAAATATTTAAATCACTGTTTCAGACATTTACAGTGAATATATAGTGGGCTAGCACACGTATGCTCTAAAACTGATTACCAAACAGATCAAGAACCCAGTCATACATAAACACAGGACAAAGAGCAGCCATGCTTACCTGAGAAAGGCAGGCAGTGACTCCAAAAAACACCTGACAGGACTCTGGAGAAAACCCATTTACTCTGTTTAGCAGTCATTAAGATCACAATGCACACAATCAGCCAGCCCAGGCCTCCCTGGCAGCTGCAGCCCACTCCCCCACACGGGTGGCACCCTCTCAGCCTCCGGTTCACTCCTTTGGCAAAGGCAGATAGCAGATGACCAAGGGAGCACACAGAGCAGACTGGAATAGCAGGAGCACAGCGAGCAGAGCTGAGCGAGAGCCAGTGAAATACACCCTAAAATCCAGTCTTACCACATATATCACAAAGGAAGTGGACCTAAGATACCCACGAGGAAGACATCCTGGCCTTGCACAGAAGTGCACTATACACTGCTGGGCACACATATGCACACACTCAGGCTGCAGCTGCTTTAAAAGCAAAGTAACCATGCCTTAACTTTGTTTGGGAATGAACTCCTGATGGTATCTCTTGCACTACACAGCATAAAACTCCCCCAAGAGGCTGAGCTCCATCCCATCACCACCCCATCCTGCAGCCTGGGAGGGACAGCTCTCAGCCCCACAGGCCCTCACTGAGGAGCAGGCAGCAGAGTCCCCAGCCCTTTCTGGTGGGGCCTAGTGCTCACCATGCTGAGGATGGGGCTCCATAGGAAGCAGGAGGATCGAGCTCCCTCTCTGGGCCTGCTCCCTAGGGTCTACTCACACAAGCACAGTGACTGTCTTGGATGATCTGGAGTAGCTAGGGTTCAAGGGTCACAGGAGCCCCTCTCCCTCCCTACTGCAGAGATGAATGCACACGGCACAGGACTAAGTCCCATATGACTTCAGCTTCCTACAAGTGGACAGACTGCCTTTTCTTGACTGCCATATGTTCTGAAGACCCTGTGTGCCAACAGAAGCTCCTTCTCCAAGACGTTTCCTCTTCCTACCTTGGCTCTGGAGGCCTCTGACTCCAGCAACAGCGACCCCCGACTCATCTCCTCCCAGCCCGAGGGCCACGAGGCTGGCACTTCCCAGGCAGGCTTAGTGTAGAATAAACAGCCCACAACAGGAAGAGGAACCTCTCATCTCCAGAGTACCCACTCCCTCCCTGCCATGGCACTGCCCCCATGAAACAAGTAGGTAAGAACTGCCACTACCAGCAGCTGATACCCTTCAACCCTTCAGCAGAGGCTGTATAATTTCTCAGCTGGGACTGTGAAAGTTTTCTCTGCTCTAAGAGCTGCTTTTAAAAGGGTGTCCTGTTTACTTGAGGGCCTCCATAAAAATTTTACAGTAATATTCCTTCTGTTTGTACTGACTCCGTGGATAGCAAGTGCTTTTAAAACTATTGTCTCAGCCGGGCGTGGTGGCGCACGCCTATAATCCCAGCACTCGGGAGGCTGAGGTAGGAGGATCGGTGCGAGTTTGAGACCAGCCTGGGCTACAAAAGTGAGCTCAAAGCCAGCCTGAGCTGCATAGTGAGACCCTGTCTCAAGAAGACAATAAATAAATAAATAAATAAAATAAAGCTATTGTCTGGCACAGCTACAAGTGTGAAAGGCATAATCTCTGGCCCAAGCCTAAAATGCCAACACAAACTATCCAGCGTTCTTGAAAGCAGCGATTTCCACACCCAGACACTGCCTGGAACACATCTCCAGGAGGACTCATGGTTTCAGAATGAAACAGAAGCCACTGAGGCTGCTGAGCGGCTCGTGCCCAACACAGGGCCAAACACGCACATGAGCCTAGGCTTGAGAAGCCCCTCCGGGGCAGAAGGACAAGGCCCTTGTCACCATTCTTGTGTCGGACCCACCCTACGGCAAGCATTGGACAGAGAGATGCCCTCAGCCTCCACCCCGTATCATCAGCAAGGCGCACAGTAAACGCTTTCCTCTCGCGCTCTCCAGCGTACTCTTCAAATGTTGGTTTCTACGGACTTAGAATTCTAGCTGAGAGGAACTAGAACTCATGCCTCCTGGACCTGGCTAGGGCTGCTGGTCACACTGGGCCCTTCTTGACACGGGTAATGACACGGATGAGTACATATCATGTACACAGGGCAAAGAAGGCAGGGACAGCATGTGCAGAGGAACGGCTCATTAGTGAGCTGCAGCCCACTAGCAAACCCACTTTTCAGTCAGTGACTGTTGCTTCAATCTTAAACTCAAGAATTGTGCTTTCCCTCCACTCACACCCCAAAAAAGGATACGGCAGAAGAGCTCCACACTGCACGGACAAGAGCACCCAGGAAGGCTGAAAAAGAAAAAGAATCCAATCAAATGGTGTTCCAGGCATAAGCATGAATATTTAGACAGTACCAGTGTCACAGTCAAAGATCTGCTAGTGCTCCTACCATGCCCACTGAAAACCCCAATGCTACAGCGAGGCCCTGGTGGAGATGGCTCCCAAGCACCCTGGGCAGGACCTAAGTTACCAATGGGCTTTCCATGTGTATCCGGGAGTCTATCCAAGGCCCGGGCCCCTTGTCTGCAGGTGGGGGTGGACACACAGTTCGTGACCCTCTGTGAGTCACTGGTCCCTCCTGAGGTCCATGATTGAGGATGAAGCCAAAAAAACCTCAGGTAAGAGGTCACAGCTAAGGACACCTGGATCCAACCCCAACCAGATGAAGACTGCGGCCTCAGACACCTCACTCCAGGGTGGATTAACTTAATACCACAGAAGTGGTTTCCACCCTTTTTCTGATAATTACCCAGAAAAGATCTTGGTCCCAGCCCAGAGATTCCTCCTGGAGGTGTGAAATCATTCCATCTGCGCCTTTTCGTTAGCCTTTGCTGCATACTTCTTTGGGAGGCTGCAGGCCTGATCAGCTGAAATAACTAAGCGACACTAACCTGATACAGATGATGATGCACATGTATTGAAAAGCAGGTGCTTACGCTCAAGACCACTGACCTCACCCAGAGCAGGCTACTGCCCACCCCACCTCCACCAGATCTGTGGCCAGGCTTGAGTCAGCCCCAAGACACCTTCTGGAACCCTGGGGTTGAGCCAAGCCCAAATTTATACCATTTTGGTAAAGTCAAGGAGATACAGAGGTCATGAAATACAAAAATTACTTCTAACTACTTAGTAATCTTATGATTCCAAAACTTACATTAACCGTAAGATTAAATATAACCTGTATGATACTTTATAGTCTCAGAACATTACCTCATCTTTTATTTCTATATTTAACTTTTTTAAAAATTTAATTTAAAAAAAATTTAATTTAATCTTGTTTAAACATCATCTATTTATTTGTGTTAAGGCTGGCTCAGCCTGTCCTGGGGGTGGGGCTGTCACAGCATGTGGTGCCAGGGATCGAACCGTGGTCCCTGAGCTTGCCTAAACTTTCCAAGGCAGGCACTTTAGACCACTGTGCCATCTCAGCGGCCCTGTACTGAGCTTTTAAAATGACATTAGTCATTACCTTAACAGACTGATTTGGAAAAGTTGCTGTCTAAAAATACCCTTTTAGCCAGTGAACCTCCACAGTTCAGCTGTATCTCCCCACCTTTCTCTGTCTCTCTCTCTCACACACACACACCACAGTCATGACATAGCCACCGATGGGGTCCTCAAAATTTTACATCAAATGTTCCATGTAGAACCAGTGCAGGGTTTGCGGGATATGACAATGACAAGAAAAATGCATCTCTCTCATGCAACTCACATTCCAGCTGAAAATCCCCAAACCCCTTCCATCAAATAAATGGTCACACACTGCCGGCCACAGAGACCCTGCATTACTGCTCAGATGACAGCTACAGTGTCTCAGCACAAGCCGAAAGTAGCCTGTGTTCAATAGGACAAAGGTTTTAAGACAGATTGGGTGCACTTGTGATAACATTGTGATCATTTTGTAATTTTACCATAGATTTTAGCCAAGTTATTGGATGAAGCACATGAAATCTGAAAGTATCTTTATGTTGCTGTCCACTTTCTTTGTCCAATGTATCTTCCCAATTTGGTAATTCTGGACAAATTCCAATCACACTGCAGTGCTGGGTCAGCAGCCCTGACTGCATGCACACCTTGGAACCTCTGAATTCAGAACACCCGTGTGTGCACCACTCCTCCCTCTCAGTGAGACTGAGCTCTGCGGGAGGAGGCCCTGACGGCAGTACTCTAGCTGCGCTTGCCCACGGCCCAGGGGTCTCCGAGCTGGGTCACTGGCTGTAGGAAGGCATGCAGGGCAAGGCAGGGCTCCCGGTCTGTGGACCAGGGAGGAGTGGTGGGAACCTCAGGCGTGCACTCAGGCCAGTCAGCAGGGAGGGACTTGGACCACACACCCTGGACAGCCTGCCTGGGGCCGACTCAGCCTCTCCCATGTTACAGCTGCCGGCCTAGCTATCAGGAGGTCTGTGCGGCAGGACAGCAGGCTGGGCCTGCTCGTAGGTGTGTCCAGGTAGAACAAGGCAAAGCTAAGTAGGGTACACTGATAAAGCTGAAACAGAGAAGAGAAAAGCCAAGTAGCAGGAAGCAATTTAGAGGCAGGCATGGCGGTACATGCCTAGAATCCCAGCATTTGGGAGGCTGACAGGAAGGCTGCCTTGAGTTTAAGGCCATCCTGAACTACAAAGCAAGGTCTTATCTCAAAAAGCAAACAAACAAACAGAAGGAGCCACACACAAAACAAACCTACTATCAAAAACAGAATCTGCAATGATGTCAAGTCCACTGAGGAAGGGCTGGCCAGATGCTTAGTGGACTGAAGAGCTGCTTAGGCAGAGCATAGCAACCAGGGCTCAGGGCATCATGCAGGCCCCACTCCTGGGATGTGCTGAGCGGGTGATTGAGACTGGGCGTGGTGGTGCACGCCTGTAATCCCAGCGCTTGGGAGGCTGAAATCAGGAGACTCAGAGTCTGATCTAAGTAGTGAGACCCTCCCTGTAGACCCCGTACTAAATACACTAAATAAATAAATAAATAAGGCCACTGAGGAAAAATGTCTCTACTAAAAAAATCAGAGCCAGGCATAGTGGTACACACTTGTAATTCTAGCCCTTGGGAGCTGAGGCAGGAGCATCACTTGAGTTTGAGGCCAGCCTGGCCTACACAGTGGGTTTAAGGCCAGCTTCAACTACCTAAGGTGACCCTGCCTCAAAACCAAAGGAAAAAACAAAGTTCTGCATTATGTGCCTGCACTAACTCCTCACGATGAATGTAATCATGTGCTGCAAATATGCACTAATAAAACTTTAAAAATTATTTTAAGGGCCAGCCCAATAACTCCGAGGACTAAATCGCCTGCTTAGGCAGAGTGCAGCAGCCAGGGTTCTACCCCCTGGCTTGCGGCGCTGGCCCCACCCCTGGGGTGCACTGAGATGGCAATTCAGACTGAGCATGGTGGAGCACGGTGGAGCATGCCTGTAATCCCAGCGCTTGGGAAGCTGAAAACAGGCAGATCACTACGAGTCCAATCTACGTAGTGAGACCCTATAGACCTTGTAGACCCTGTCCTAAATACAGAAAAAAAAAATTATTTTAGATGCTGTGTTGCCTATAAAATTGAGCTTTTTGAGCCAGGATGTAACTCAGTGGCATAAGTGCCTGCCAGGTAAGTACACAGTCCCAAGTTCAACTTACAGTACCCAAAAAAGTAAGCCTTTTCTATTCAAACATTCATCAGAGAATCTGTACATGTATATGATGTAACTTGTTTCCCAATCCCCCTACCCTCCCTTCAGCCACTTCTCCCCTCCCAAAACTGAGCCTTTTTTTTAATATAGAAATGATGGCCAGGTTAGCCTGCCCTGGGGATGGGACTGGCGCAGCATGTGGTGCCGTGGTCCCTGCGGCTGCCTAAGCTTGCCTAAGCAAGTGCTTTAGACCGGAGTCATCTTGCCAGCCCCAGTGAGCTTTTTATTTTTTTATTACTTTAATAAGAAAGAACAAGCTGGGCATGGTGGCGCATGCCTGTAATTCCAGCACTTGGGAGGCTGAGGCAGGAGGATCAGTGCAAGTTCAAGGCCAGCCTGGGCTACAAAAATGAGCTCAAGGCCAGCCAGAATTGCGTAGCGAGACCCTGACTCAAAAAGACATAACAATGTGACAGTTTCAAAACACATCAGTAGTACATTTCCAATATTTGATACAATGCATATTGTTGTCCTCCTAGTAGTTATACAGAACACAGGGTATAGACATGATAATTTTTCTAATCATTATTGGTACAAAAAATTTCTTCTCATTGAACTAAGAGAAAGTAGCTGTATAAATAATCTAATGTTCGATATTCACAGTGGGTTATTGGCAAAACTGGCAATGTTGGAAACCGTTGATTTAAGTCTTTTACAGCTCAGCATTCTAATCTAGCTTTACGTTTTATGCCTTGTACAGTGTTTTGTTTGCTTGTTTGTTTTGGTACGAGGGATTGAACTCAGGACCTTGGGCTTGCCAGGCAACCAGACAGGCAATTACTCCATTGAGCTATATCCCTGGCCCCACAACAAGCTTTTTTAAACATCTACGAAAAGCAAATACATAAACAGATAGTCACTGAATGTGTAAGGACACCTTCGTAAGATGCACTGTCAAACTCTTATCAGGGGAAGGGGCAAAGGCCATGTCCCAAGGGAGCAGGGTTCCACCTCAGCATGCCAATTTCAGACTCCACCACCAGCAGCAAAAGCCCTGGAAGACAGGCCTCAATGGAAAGCAGGGAAGGTCCCTGGAACTGTCCCGAGTGGCTGGCCATAAGACAGGCTCTGAGAAGACAGGCTCTGAGAAGCCCTGTCGCCCTCCAATCCCAGTAGACTGGAGGCTGACATGGATGAAACAAACACAGACACACCTGGCTGAAGGGCACTGCCCGCAGAAGCTCGGCTAGGCAAGCTTCCCTAGAGTGTAAGGCTCCGCAGCCACGCTGGATGTCACTGTGCTGTCCACCCACCACTCCACCCGCGGGCCCAGCAAGCCCCTCTGTCCTTGCACTGGCATGAGCCCACACATGTGCTTTCCTCACCTTTCTCCTTTACGTTTCAGAGGAGCCAGGGTTATGCTGTACTGCTGCGGATGGAAGCCAGGTGGGCCGCACCCACACCAGCACAGCTCCACTAGCCAACTAGCCCTGGGCCCCGCCTGCATGCACTGCTAGGGTGTGCCAAGTCATCCCACAGGGGAGCTTCACTTCTGGACCATGAAGGGGCACCACGATGTATCTAGTCCAGAAGGGTGTGTGGAGTCAGACAGGCTTAGAACTTCTGCTGCAACAGGTCGGAAGTAGGTCCTTGTCCTGTGGCAAGGCTAGCCACCTCTCAGTGACTGTGTAAGAATGCAAGGGCGCTAACCACAGCACACCTGGGCACTCCAGAGATGCTCAGGAGAGGACAGAGGCCTGACCTCCCCATGGGAAGCAGGGGGGCCCAGGGTCCTGCTTGTGCCTGCAGAACGGCATCCAGTGGGCCGGCCATCATCCCTACCACAGGCCTGCATGCAAGCCCACAAGGGTGGGGGCTGAGGCAGTGCAGGGTTGGCACTATCCACCACCGGAGAGGAACATCACTCTGGCATGGGCAGCAGCCTCCAGAGTTCAGTCTGAGAAGCTCCTCCTGCCAGATCTGCTTGCATCTTTATTGTCGAGTCAAATTCCTAAGCCTGCTGAGCAGTTTTAGGCCTGGACACTGGTGATGGGTCCCCTATTTGACGTTATGGCAGTCATCTGTTATTAAGTGACTGGAACCAGAAGACTGACATGCTCCAGGCACAGTATTTAACAGTAGCAAGAGAAAGAAATAACAGCAGCAGACAACTAACTGAAAATAAACCTCATTTACAGAAAGTGACAGACCCATGGCTGTCCTAGCCTGAACACGCCAATCTGGGAGCTGGTCTGTCCTGGTCAGCTCTTGGGACAGGACGGAGAAAACTGAAGGATCAACGTTACATGACTCACCAACTTTAAAACGTGCATTAACAGTAGTTATGAGCTGGCCACGACAGAACAGCACAGCATGTGTGGACCAATGAAATCTGAAGTCCAACACTAGTGAAGTCTCCAGTAAACTACTCATGGGTCAGACGGGAGGATCACCTGGGTGGCCGCGGGCTGGTGTGACAAGTGGTCACTGTGAGCTTTCTCAGAGCAGTTAACTAGTACAACAGTATGGACTCTCCAGGGGCTCAGCTGGAAACCAGGACCTCTTGCCACCAGGGAGGAGAGCGCCCTGCTGTGGAGCTCTGGCCCACTTCTGGAATCCAATATAACTTCCTACAGAGGCCAGAACACCATCCAGTCCCAGCGACAGACCCTGTCCTAGTGTTTCCTGGCTTCAAGCTTCCAGGCAGACGCCCTGCCATACCAGCCTAGAGCAGATGGAAAAGCCAACTTAAGAACCACACACAGAAACCCTATTGCCCTAGACGGGATGTCCCAGGTCAGATGAACTCCCACGCTGGACCCTGAGGCAGACTACAAAGCTGACACCAAGCTGTTCTCACAGAGCAAATCTCCCTTCACAGCACAACTTCAAGGAACCCTGCAAGGAACTTCACTGAGCAGTTTTAGGCCTGGTTACTGGCAATGGATCCCCTATTTGGCATGATGGTGGTCACTTATTAAGTAGCAAGAAGCCAATGTGCCGGCTGCTCAAAGGCATAACATCAGGTTCCCCACTCACCTTTACAACAGGGAGATCGAAGACTTCCCGGGCTTCTCCAACCTCTGGGTTGTCCCCATCCTCTGAAATTATGTGGGAGGCGAGAGCATTGTAGGATACTTCCTTGGCTTTCCCAGCTTTGAGAAGCTGAATAACCTTTGGAAACACACATGTAAGTTAAAATGAAAAATACTATATTCTATTTCAGCAGTTCTCAACCTATGGGTCACAACCCTGGCAGTAGGGGTCAAATGACCAAGGCACAGGGGTCACCTAAAGCCATCAGAAAATGTTGTTTATTTGGAATTACAGTTTTGAAGTAGCCACCAAAATTATTTTTTGGTTTGGGGTCACCGCAACATGAGGAACTGTATTGCGGGGTCACGGCATTGGAAAGGTTGAAAACCACTGTAAAATCTATTTCCAGTTTCTATAAATAATCACAGAAGAGATGGAACATCTTAATAGATACACACCCTATTCATGGAATCAACAACATTTCACTCTGAATAACATGCTCATGAAGCATCTGGGGACAACAAAGAGTGGCAAATCTTGATTCACTGACCAAGCAACGAAAACTGGCAGGAGCCAGCTACTATAGCTCCCGCTGGGCTTCCAGACAGATGGGACAGATGAGGACCCAGCAGCAACGCAGGGCACTCCTCCAGGCTCAGCCGAGGGCATGAGGGCAAGCGCTCACCATCACTAGGGCCAGAGAGCGCTCATGAACACATCCTCAGCCCCAAAAGCTGTTGCCAGGCAGAACCCCCAGGAGCAAGCACTACTGTGCAGGTTGGGGTGAGGGCCCAGGTGGGCCCTGAAAGTGTCTCCATGCTATGCGAGCCCACTCCCAACTGGGGCCTTCTTCTGCCCCCTTCCTTTCTTTACCCCACACACCTTTGGCTTCACACAGCCACGCTGAGGGCCCACTGAGGGCCCCATTCTGCCTCCTTCCCATGCCAACCTACAGAAACAAGTCTGGGCTTTCTGTCTTCATTGTCTTACACTTGTGTACTCGGAGGACACCGACAGCAACCACCTCTCCCCCACTCACACTCCCGGTCTCTCCTGCCTCAACACTAGTGCAGTCCGGATGGTGAGCATTCTGACATCACGAACGGCTTCAAGTTCTAGCACAAACATGCCATGCCAAGATAAGTCCCTCCTGCTTTTGGTGCTCAGGGGAACTGCTTCTCCCACCAGGAAGGGTCCCTCCTCTGACACCTGCCCAGGGCCTCTCCCACACTAGATGCTCATAGCATGGTACTCTCTTAACCCACATTTACCTGGTTTTTTGGGGTTTTCTTTTGAGCTGCCAGGGATTGAACCCAAGACCTTGTGCTTGCTAGGCAAGCACTTATTCCACTGAGCTGTCTCCCCAGCCCACTTAACCCACTTTCGTAACACAGCCAACTGACATTCTGACTTTAAACTTTTTAGAAAACACATATCACATGAAAGCATTATCTAAGGACATTTTAAGTATACTTAGGCATGACATGTAGTTAGGCAAACATGGCTGGGGTTCAGCTTGTTCCCCATTTCAAATAACAGTGGGTTCAAGCCAAAGTCCTGTAAAGAGTAGAAAGGGGAGAGAAAACAGCGGTGGAAACTAGGAATGGAAATGGCCAATACTGGGAAAAGTATTCATGCTTATTACCTAGGGTTTAGCATCTGCATTTAGGTCTAAATTTAAAGCTGCACTCTAAAGTGACAGCAGAAAAGGACCTAATGGGGTTCAGTTAGGCAGACACACCGACCAGCCTCTGGGAGGCCCTCAGCCTTAGTGACTAAATTACGGTCACTGGTTATCTTCTTTCTCCAAGCTCCGCGCTGCGGGTGTCTCCTTTAAGAAAAGAAATGTTCTGAAGCTTGGTTGCAAGATGCCGCCAAGTAGAGGTACATTTCTACCACAGATCAAAAACTATGGCGCATTTCTAGCAGATTATTATACGCTGTTGGGCACACAGTATTACTGCTAGGACAACCCACATTATCTCTGGTTTGGGAAAATGAAGCGCCCACCATGAGGGTGTCTGCGGGAATATTCCGTGTTTACGATTCACCGCATGTGAACAACCCAGGACTCAGAGGCCCGCGCTCCGCCTGGGCCCGGGCTGCGAGCGGCGCGAGCGCTCCTGGACGGCCCGGGCAGGTCCCCAGCCCCCACCCTCGGGCGGTCCGTGTCCCCGCGCCGGGGCCTCTGCGCAAGTTGTCGCCTGGGCTCAGCGCCCTTGAGCTCACCCTCGCCCCGCGCAGCTGAAGCCGAGACCCCGGCGTGGGCCAGGCAGGCGCGTCCCCGCTGCAGGGACCGCGCGACGCGGCGGGGACGCGGACGCGGACGGGACCCCGGGCCCACGCGCCCTACCCGCGGGCCGGCCCACTCGACTGCCCAGCCCTGCACCCGGCGCGCGGCCGCGATGGGGACTCGGGCCGGCCCGGGACGGCCGCGGATACCTGCGGATCGATGTCGCCCACCGCGTAGTACTTGACCTCGCGGAACATCTCCTCGGGAACTTCGGGCGCCGGGTCCGACATGTTCGCGGCGGCGCGGAGGCTGCGCGGAGCCCCGCCCCCGCCCGTCCCCAGAGCGCCCGGTGCTCCTGCCGCCGGCCACCCGCAGCCCGCCGCCAGCCACCCAATGCCTAGTCTGCTCGGCCTGGCCTGACCCGGCCCGGCCCGGCCCGGCCTCAGATCGGGCCCGCTCCCCTCCCGCGTCCCCGCCCGCCCCGAGTGCCCGAAGCGCGGGAGCCGCGCGCGCCCTGTGGGCCACACCATTGTGCCAACCGCTGGGGGTAGCTCCCGGGAGCAGCGCGGCCGCCAGTGCTAATAAAAGCCTCCACGGCAGCCTGCGGACCCAGGAAGCACAGATATCGGCGAACCTTCTACAAAGGTTGACGGCGCGATGCCACTTTCCCGCCAACAAGCCGGCCGCGGGGACGTAGGACCCTGGCTTTCCCCCGCGGGGCTGCAGTGAATTCGTCCAGGGGCGGGGGCACACGGCCCTCCCGTCACGCTGCGCGGACCCGGCCCGCGCATGCGCGCGAAGGAGGCGGGGCCTAGGGAGCGGCGACGGCGACCCTGCGGGGCGAAAGTCACGGCGACCATAGCTTGAGCAAGTCGTACCTTCGGCACCTGTCTATTTACAGCTTTGGACCACTCGTGTGCGTTCCGCTGGCCGCTACGCCGAGCTTTGGGCCGACAGCAGTGGGGACCGCGTTCCGCTCCCCGCGACACCCGGCGGCCGAGAGCTAAGGCGATGCGGTGAGGTGGGAGCGTTCCTCGGCGTCTCTGGGCCGCGGGAGTCGCGGCACCCAAAACCCTTGCTGCAAACGTTAGCTGGGCGGTTAAAGCGAGGACTACGCCTTTACAGCTCTGCGTGGCACCGCGGCGCGACGGCGCGGACCTGTCGAAGGTTCGCGCTGGCTTGTGCAGTGCCCCTCGAGGCGGTGGTGTAAAGAAAGAGGTTCTGGAGGTGAACGCCGTCCGCAGGTCCTCGGCCAGTGCAGCTTCGGTTGCCTTTAACTTTATGCGGGCTGGTGATGATGGTGCGCGCTTCGTGTCTTGTCTGTTTTCTGCCGTCGACCTTTGAGCCATCTGAAACACTATTCAAGCCTAACAAATTAATTTTGGCGGGATGGCTCAGTGGTCTAAAGCGCCTGCTTGGGAAAGCTTGGGCGGCTTCAAGGACCGCGGTTCGATCCCCGGCACCACATGCTGCGCCAGCCCTGCCCTCTGGGTGGGCTGAGCCGACCACAAAAATGAGTGAATAAACAAAGGTTCTGAAACAAGAAAAGAAATAATAAAATTTAAAAAAAAAAAAAAAAAAAAAAAAAAGAAAGAAAGAAAGAAAATATAGAGCTCTGGCCTGAATGGAAAACCAAGAATTCATCTCCTATTTTTTAGACTTGTGTAACAGCATTCTGTGGTCAGGAAATTCTGAATTCCTAGGACTATACCGAAAGCATGCGCGGGATAAATTATATTTACAAACACACGGCATGACTTTGCTGGCCTATGGAGAAGTTGCTTAGCTGTTTGCTGTCTGGGTAAACACAGACTGAGCAAGTCATGTTGTTGAAACGCTGGAGGCTGACCTCAGCTTGGTGGCTAACTCTGTAAGTGAAGCAAGTGGCAGCATTCCACGGACCGGTTATTTCAAACTACTTCAGGTGTTAAAGCTGTCGGCAAACCCACAGCTTTAAGAAGTATGTACAGTGGAGATCCAGTGCAGCCATGAGGCAAAACCTCTCAAAAAATGGCTCCATTTGGCCCAGTTTTACCCAAAATCAACCCCATTTGGATGTGGACCTTCTAAGAAGTCTAAGAAATGTCATGATGTACTGAAGAATGGTGATTCAGCTTTAAAAGATAAGCAGTGGAACTCGTAAGAAAATTATTTTCACAGAAAGCCCGCCCATTTCTGTAATGTAAAATGTTGCCAAACTACAAGGGAAATGCCACGTTGAGGTTGCTGTACTTGACTCGTAGACAAATATAATTATCGCCGATTTTTGCAAAACTTGGAAGATGACCCACTTATGGTAATATTTTATGAAATGAAACTTTTACATCTTCTGTGACTCTAAGGCATGCAGTACCCCAAATGTAGTGCTGTGGGTGTTGATATGTTACAGTTTTCCCCGAGTAAATCTAAATTGTGGTCCCGTGACTTCCAAAGTGAACATCCTCAGCATGGATGCTGATTTGGTAACATGGAAGGTTATACTGAGTTTAGAAAAGAGTGAGAATGAAAATAAGAGAGGTGCCATTGTGCTTCCACGCCAGGTGCATTTGTGAGGAAACCTGAAGCAGTTATTTAGTATTACCGAAGTATTTAGTATACCAAAGTTATTTAGTATTTGTGAGGAAACCTGAGGCACTTACTTAGTATTACCCCTTATGATGTAGGAGAATGAAACTCCCAACCTGAAAAATACCTGGGCCGACTTCATTTTACTGAAGAATGCATTTTAGGAACCACGGAGGTTAAGAGCAGAATATATTTATTGGGGGAAAGAAAGCTGCTACCAGAGCGAGGGACAGAAGGGAGATCAGGGAGCAGGTTGCACAGGAAGCTGTTTCTTCCAGGGACTTACAGGGTAAAACCATGTGGTGAGGCAGGCCTAAGGTGGTGGAGAACCTGGGAACTACTTAGGTGCGCGCGAGGTGGGACAAAACTGTGGTTTAACAGTAAGCTTACAGGCACCATTGTTCAGGCACAATTGATTAGATCCAGGAACAAATGAAGGACGGATCTCTTCCTGTTGGGGTTTGGGCTAGTGACTCATTTGGGCTCTTTCAAGGTAATTGATACCTATTTAGAATATCAATCCCTGGTGCCCTTCCCTAGGGAAGTCTTTTTGTGTTGGGATCCAGGCCACAGCTGGGGGTGCCTGTCTCTTCCAAAGTTGCTGAGTCACCTTGTGTTCTGTATTGCCCTCTTGGGGGCCTGGCCCTGTGTGAGTGCCTGTAATATTTGTGTCTAATTTAGCAGCCTACAGCACTCAGAGTCAGTTGGTACCCATGTTCAGTAATTCTTTAGTCTGAGTTTATAGCTGCAGCACACCCTTCTCATGAAAGGGTCAGAATACCTAGAGCTGCAGGGCTGTTTTCTCAGCTGCCCCAGTGGCTTTTAGCTACTCAACCAGCAAGGAAAGCTGAGAAGCCCAAATAAGAAAAAGTAAACTATCGCTGATCCCTACTAAGATCCTTCCAGGCATCCCATGTAAATAACATTTTTCCTTTGACAAGAAAAGCCACACCCTGCACACACTCCTCTTGCTTTCAGAAAACTCCTAAATTATTATCTCCCATGCCAATAAATAATAGATCTACATTCTTGAGTGGGATCCATAATTGTGTTCACTTATTGCCATAACAAACTACCTGACAAGTGAAAGGAGGAAAAAGTCTGTTGTGGCTTAAAGTCTCAGGTCCGTGGCCAGCTAGTTCTCCTTGGCCCTCCAAGGAAAGCTGCCGCCTCAGGGTAGGATGGGGACAGAAGGCCCTGGAGCGAGGGCCTGCGAGCACCCCAGGAGCCCCTTCCACTAGCAGTTCTTCATGTCATATAATTATTGGAGTGTAACTTTGAAAATTAACTAATTTTTTTCTTGAAGAACCAAAACCAGTTTTCCTGCTGGTAGTAGAGTAAATGTAAGTTACTTGCACTGTTATGCTTTTCATTTTTTTGTTACAGAAATGCAGTGACTTGTACTAAGCCAATTCATCACCTAAAGGGAAAAAAAAACAAAACTTGCAGTTAAGAATTTCCAGGAAGGGGGCCCAGTGGGATGGCTCAGTGGTCTAAAGTGCCTGCTTGGGGAAGCTTGGGCAACTTCAGGGACCGCGGTTCGATCCCCGGCACCACATGCTGCGCCAGCCCTGCCCTCAGGGCGAGCTGAGCCAGCCATAAAAATGAGTGAATAAACAAACAAAGGTTCTGAAGAAATAAATAAATAAATAAATAAATAAATAAATAATTTCCAGGAAGACCAAGTCTAACTATTAGCTTATTACTGGATTTTTATATTTTAGGTGACAGTTAATTATAAGGAAGCCTACCTTGAATGGTTACAGTTCTTAGAGGGAGGTGAATAAAACCTAGAATTTTCAGAAGTTGGACTGATAGTGCACTTCTAAATTTGACATCCGTTAAGGTTTATTGAAAGTGTTAAGGTTTAACTATTTGACTAATCTTATATACCTATATTTATTAATCTGACCAGATTTGATGATGAAAATATGTAATACAACCATTGTTAAATTTTTGTTCTTTGTTTTGAAATTCTGTACTGTTATGTATACTCTTGTTACTGTTTTTCTATCTTTGTTCTGCTATTTTTACTCTTCAAAATAAATTTTTTTTTTTTTTTTTTTTTTTTTTTTGGCTTTTTGAGACAGGGTCTCGCTATGCAGTTCAGGCTGGTCCTGAGTTCACTTTTGTAGCCCAGGATGGTCTCGAACTCGCACCAATCCTCCTGCCTCAGCCTCCCGAGTGCTGGGATTACAGGCATGAGCCACCACGCCCAGCATAAAATTTTAAATATAAATAAAGGGGGCTGGGGAGATAGCTCCGCAGCACAAGTGCCTGCCTGGCAAGTGCAAGGTCGTGAGTTTGAACCCCAGTCCCACAAATCAATCAATCAATAAATAAAAATAAGCAAATAAATAAATAAATGTAACATCCATTAGCTAAATGTCTTCTCTGTGCGGTAGGGTCTCCCTTCTGCTTCCCTGGAAAAGTCGAACTTATGTGGCTTGATGAGCCTGTTTCACATTCCTTGGTTGTTTATTTGCTTGTGTATGCAGGCTAAAATAAGATGTTAAATAAAAAAAGGAATCCCAGCCTGTTTCTAACCACCTAGGTTTACTTGTTCGCTGCCTATCTGATCAGAGGCCATTGATTTTGATATAAAGGCAAAAGGATGAGTTCAAGGCCAGCTCCAAGGAGCTGCGAGGGCCTTCTCTGAAATCGCCACCTCCGTCTGTCCAGGTTATGTGCAGAGAAGCAGAAGGGAGCACAGAGAGAAAATAGAGTTGTGGCAGCCACCTTGTCCTCTCCTGGACACAGACCTCCCTCCCTTCCCCAGGGAAATGAAGCTGGCCTCCGACATCCAGTTACCAGGATCCGTGTCTTCTGGGCCTCCAGCTGCCTCCTGCCTTTCTGCGCTCAAAGCATGCGTAGAACTCTTGATGCTGCCCTGATACAGCCTTGGGCTAATGGTGCAACACCACCTATGGGTGGGTACCCTATCTCCCTGTTCCCCCATATACAGTGCTGACACTGGGATAAGATGACCTCAGTTGAGAAGGGGTGCACTATTGGACAAAGCACACCCTGGTGCAGAGTAACTGGCCTCCCAGCCCAGTGAGCAGATGTTGAGAGGACCCTACCTGGGCTGAGGGAGCGTTCCTGCTAGTCCATCCCACCACCACGTAACTGTCACTAAATTCCATTGCAGAAAACCAGTTTCTGACCCACTCAGGCAGAAGGCAGAACTGCAGCAAATGTGCCTTGGGAAGTTACTTGCTCAGAAGTAGGTGAGAATCACCTGTAATCCTAGCACTTGGGAGGCTGAGGCAGGAGGATCTCTATGAGTTTAAAGCTACAGTTCAAGGCCATCCTGGAATACATAGAGAGAACCTGTGTTACAAACTGAAAAAGGAAGAAAAGAGAGCTCATGAGTGAAAGCCTTCCTTTCTTCCCTACCTGTGAAAGCCATGCTCCCAGGCACTCAGAAGGGGCCCCTGGGCTGAACATGGGAGGCTTCTTGCCCCTCCAGTGCCATTTTGGCCCCTGGGCTACTTTCCCAACTGCATGCTGCACACAGCTTCCATCTGCACAAGTTGGAGGAACCTGGCCAAAGCAAGTCCCAGGGCAAGGCCAAAGCTAGGGAGAGCTGCAAGCCCTCGGCAAGAGCAGGGCTGCCTGGCGACAGGCGAGGGTCTACTGCAGCAGAAAAACAGCTTCTTTTTTCATTTGGCTGGTTTCTGCCTCTGGGGAAAGTGCAGATCCTTCACACTTTCCAGAGATGGCATGAGCATCAGGCAGTGCCGTGGTCTCCGACACATCACCGCAGCCTCGGGCACATTCCAGCAAGGGCATCTGCACCAAGTCATTCCCTCCAGGACCCCTGCCCAGACGCTTCCACCACTGGATGACGCCTGGAAAATGAAGCTGCTGCATGCCACGCTGTCCCGATTTTCTCTGTGACAGCTCAGTTACTCTGAGCATTTACTTGGCCCCAATAAGGTACGCACGTGGTGATGGCACTGGGGCACATCTGGAAGCTGCCCTGGTCACCACCTGTGGACCCAGGTGGAGAAGATAGGCAGTGACACACGCATGTGTCCTGTCATGAAGTAGTAGGCATCTACTTGTGAGTCGCTTCTCACCACAGAGTTACTTCAGACCTATCAGACCTTCCCAAGTCGGTGTCCAGCATCAACAATCCAGGGCGCAAGGACTGAAGTTGGCGTAAGTATTCAGGAAAGAGGGAAGGTGTGTGCCATGTCAGAGATGGCCAGCCTACGGGACGAAGAACCTCGAAAATACAGCTGTCCTCATGAATTCCCTCGACTTTTTAATTACAAGTACCCAGCTGTATTGACATGCCTGATGGACACATTAATCTTCTGTCCTTACAGCGAAGAAATTTGGGGAACGAAATTATGCTGTAGCAGCTTCAACTTGTGCTTTGTGTGTTACCTTGATCAGATGGGCTAGACCACACCTCTGCCAGAGCAGAGGAGCAGCAGAGCCCTAAATGTAGGGAGACTCCACAAGTCGGGGCCCCTTGCTTTCTGTAGGTAAGAGCCATGCCTATCTACATGGCGAGGCAGACCTCCTCTGCCACCCAGTCATTCGGGCACCTGACTTTGGGGAGTCTGAACTTGGTCTTCTCAAAAGCCTTTGTGCATGGCACGGAGCACAAGAATGGAGCCAAAGCCATGATGATCCTGGAATTCCTAACCAGAGACCTGCCTGGGTACTTCTCAAGCTTGGAAGTATAGGGTCCAATGGTGACACCAGCATGGCCCTTTTGCTCACCTGGCTGTTGCTGTGAGCCTTTCCCCAGAAGTTCCAAACTTATGTCCACGAGTTATGTTGACAAGGCTTGGCAGGTTAGAGCTGCCCAGAGGAGCTTGCTTGCAAAATCCGTCTTCACCTGTTGGTTCACCCACAAATTGGTGGAGATCCGAGCCAGCATCAGGTCTTGCCCTCTCCACGCGGACCAGCGTTCTAACAATTTTCTCCAACCCCAGTGCCTGGTTGGCTGCTCCTGCTTAAGTCTGTTTCTGCCTCCAACGATGTGGATTCAATTACACTTCTTTCCGGAAGATACAAAGAATAGGAAAAGTGAGACCCACCTCATTCAAGTGGCATGTCCACGGTCACCTTGGCTGGCAGAGTGAGAAATGAATTTGCCCATCTTTTTGACTTTTTGCTGATTCATTCTTTAATATTTCTCATGCGAAAAAGTTTTGATTTCACATGAAATAAAATAAGAAAAGAGACAAACTCGTACAATGAGACTTAGGGAAGATGGTGGAGTGGTGAGCAGCAGAGAAACAGCCTCCGTGAGATCTCATGTCCAGACCCTGGAACACAGCAAGGTACAGAGGAGAGTAGCCAAGTGGGTCGCCGGGATCCTGGAAGGATCTGAAATGAGAACCGAAGCCCACTGGGAGAGCGAAGAGAGAAACCAGAGAAGCAGGAGGAGGCAGAGTGCTCACTCCCTGAGCCCCGACTTGCTGCATGGGAGGGGGGCTCAAGCCCTAGGTGCATGGGGACTACTGGTGACCTGAGCCTGCACGAAGAGCCACACCACAGAACGGAGCAGCACACACAGCAGACTGCGGTGGCTGGTGCCTTACTCGGTTTAGACGTCCCAGAGGAGAGGGTCCAGGGCAGCTCAGAGTTGAGGACAACTCCGGGCTTCGTCTAGGGGCTCCCAGCCACGGTCTGGCCCACAGGAGACTCACGGATTGCAGTAGCCCAAGCAGCTCTGCTCCAGCCTCATGGCCAAAAACCAGCCTGACCTTCAGTGGCAGTAAAGGGGCAGGCATGGGCAGGCTCAGCTCCTGCGGCCCTGCTGGGCTCCATCTACACAAATCTGGGCTCTGCCCATGTCTGCAGATGCATCTTGAAGTGGACGGTTTGTCTTGTCCTGCCCCGCCCCGCCCCGCCCCGCCCCGCCCCGCCCGGCCCTGTCCCGCCCCGCCCCGGCCGGCCCTGCCCTGCCTTGCCTTGTCTTTGGTTTTGCTTTGCTTTTTTCTTCATTGCTTGATGCTGTTCTTATATAAGTGTGAACATGGTTTCTCAGGGGTCTTTTTGTTCTGCTCTGTTCCTGTGTGTGTTCCTTCCTTCTCTCTCCCCCCCACCCCCTCTTCCCCAAGTTTGTGCGGTCCTCCTTTGTCCTCCAGCCCTGCGTCTAATCTTCTCCTCTATTTCTCTGCTTTTCCCACAACATTTTTCATTTTGCTGCCCTGAGGGTAAAACTACCATATTAAGAGCTTACTTACTGCATAGAGTTTTCTGATTCATTTTAGATTTTGCTATGTAATCTCAAAAAAAAAGTCATACTATGAAAAGTTATTTAGGCCAAAAACAGTCCAGTGATTTATAATTTGTGTAGTTAATATTTAGCAGTCTCCTCTTGAAATTGATTGAAGTAGAAGAGATATTGGTTAGCTCTCAATTCAGAACTTCCTAACTTTAATGTCTTCCATCAGTTTTAATTTTCTGATTTAATTAGTTTCCTAATTAGAGAGGTTAAATTAATTAACCTCATTATTTACTATATATTTAATGATTTCTCCTCTATAGGGAGAGACTGAATTTTCAATAATTGGAAAGCTTACGGCAAGAGGGAATACGGCCAAGTTACACTCAGTGCCATGTGGTCAGCGGCCAGCACAGGAGGCCTGAGGAGGGTCTCAGGTGAGAGGGGCTGCCTTCCACTTGCCCTGAAGCAGGACATCTGTGACAAAGTGGACTGGCTCCATTACGTGGCCAAATTAGAGCTCAATGGATGCAGCCTTTCTTTAAGGATAAACTCTTCTAAGAAATAACTAGCGTGCAATCTTAGTTTAGATACTAGTCATCAAGCACTGAAGAGTAAATAATCGTGAGGAAAAGGAGAGCTTTGCGAGTGACCCTCTGGCTTTCTGTTACCCATTTTGCATGACACAGTGTTGAGGGTTTTGCTCAGATTCTGTCACATTTTAGGAAGACAGTAAAATAATAAGCTTCATAGCCATGGTTTCCAGACCTCAGGTTGAGCTGGGTTCTTCCCATTAATGCTTGTATAAATACGTATAAGGGACTGATGGAGCCCATGTTCTAGTGGGGTGCACTAAGGCTGCAGCCAGGAAGGCTGCTCTTGTCTCCTCCCCCGATTTTGTGGTAGCCCGGATGTGAGTTGGAGCAGCCCTTCTTCTGCACACAGAGCAGATGCCATAGCTGCATGGTCCTAGGATCTCTTGGGTGCCCGTGTCCAGGACGCTGCCTCGTGGGTAGACCTCAACATGCAGAGGTCGCAGGAGGAAAGCCTGGCCATAGCCACTGTTTCCAACTCCAGCCCTACATCCTCGGTGAAATGAGTGGCCCGGGCATCAGGAAGGCACGGGAGCCGTGTGAATGCTCATGAGCAGACAGGAGCGTAGCACGAGGTCCCCGCCTAGCTGTGACTGGTGCCAGAAAGCACGGAGCTCCAGCCTCTCCAGGTCACTGTCAGTTTGAGTGGAGCTGGGAGATGCCACAGGGGCAGGGATGACCAAGAGGTCGACTCACAGGTGAAGACACCCAAGGACAGAAATGGTGGCCCTTCCCATCTGGAGAAGCCTGGGAGCACAGGCATTCTCTCCCCATGGACCAGAGAAAGTTGTGGCGCTCACTGCGGAAACATGGAGGTGAAGCCCTTTAGGGTGGAGCAGGGAGGGAGGGAGCCTCTCTGATCACGTTTCTCATAGATGAAAGCGCATCTGCCTAAATTTTGTACCAAGTATCACGGTGCCAACCTGAACTACATAGCGAGACCCTACATTTATAAGTAAATACCCCACCAAACAACGTTGGCCAGGTGTGGTGGCACACCCCGTCTTCCTAGCACTCACAAATGCTAGTCCATTGAACCCCAGTCCCGCAAAAAAAAAAAAAAAAATGCTAGTCCAGGCTGGACAACTTAGTGAAACCCTGCCTCAATACAAAGTAAAAAACAGCTGGCACTGTGGCTCAGTGCCAAGGCTCTGGGTTCAAACCCCACTACTGAAACAAGCAAACAAACGAATGTGGACAATATATAGGCTGAAGCTGAGACAGCGGAGACTGGTCTTTCATTGGAAACTGTCTGCCCCCATGGGTCTATGGCAAGCAAAGTGGCCCCCTTGCTCTGGGGTAACAGCCCGTGCCAGGGCCCCTTGGCTTCCCCTAGTCCAGCCACCCTCAGCTCTGTAGCCTCTGATCTTTCTCCCTACCCCACCCCCGAGGTGCCCCAGGACCCAGTGCCCAGCTCTTCTCCCACCAGACCACCGGGCCAGGCTCAGTCTCCAACACCCAGCACTGTGCCACCCTCGCAGATCTGACCTCGTCTTCCCATGGTCCCACTTGCACCCTATTTCCTGATACATTGCCAATGCCTTAAGATGGGCAGCTTCGGTCCCTACTGGGCATCCAGTCAGTGTGGACAGGGAACATGCCAACCACCGCGCCAGCCAGTGTGATTTTCTGTGGGGGTTCTGCAGGGGCAGGAGCACATGCAGGCCCAGAAAGGGCTCTAGGGTGGGAGGCTGCCCTCATCCTGACACCTAGATTCAGACTACACAAGGACCCACAAAGTGCTCTGGCCCTGCACCCCTGAAAATGTCCTACTCCCCTAACCCACACCCTTCAGTGTGCATGGTGGTACTGGGTGTCGCATGGACAATGATACATGTTTAAGGAGTGAATGGATGCATTTCGAATGAATTAGGATTTCAAAACTTGATATGGTGGGACATGAATGTGATCCTAGCCCTCACCAGGCTGAGGTAGGAGTACCTGCACAAGTTCAAGGCCAGCCTGGGCTGCACGGTGAGTTCCAGGACAGTCTGAACTACACAGTGAGACACCACATAGGGAAAACCTGTCCAAAAAAAGGGAAAAAGAAGTGCTAGATATTTTCCACTCTAGTTTTACTTAAATATTTTTGTAAAGGGACTGTCTTATGTTTTGACTTTAACTTATCCGCTTTCTTTCTTTCTTTCTTTCTTTCTTTCTTTCTTTCTTTCTTTCTTTCTTTCTATAATGGCTGGCTCAGCCTGCCCTAGGGTTGGGGCTGGTGCAGCATGTGGTGCCAGGGTTCAAACCATGGTCCCTGCGGTTGCCTAAGCAGGCGCATTAGACCACTGAGCTATCTCACAGGCCCTCCACCTTAGTTTTTTTTTTTTTTTTTTTCTTTTTGAGACAGAGTCTCACTGTGCAGTTCAGGCTGGCCTTGAGCTCACTTTTGTAGCCCAGGCTGGTCTCGAACGCACAGCAATCCTCCTGCCTCAGCCTCCCGAGTGCTGGGATTACAGGCATGCGCCACCACGCCCGGCTTCCACCTTAGTTTTAATGTAGACGGATTCAGGTGCAGATAGTTTCCAAAGGAACGACTCGGATTCAAAGGTCATCACCACACACAGATATGAAACTTGGCTCTTCTCACGGAATTGCTCTGTTGTTGACCACGTTTTACTTTACAGACGAGAAAATAACTTTAGAGACGTTAGGCCAGGAGGCAGTGGACCTCCCCTCCCTTCTTTTTTCTCAAGGCCCAAACAGGAAATGCTTTCTGCTCTGCGGTGCCTACCCCCCCCCCCCCCCCCCCCCCCCCGCTGTGCACGCAGCCCCGGGGGCACATGCGCACAAGCTCAGCCTACACGCACAAGCTCAGCCTGCGAGGCGCGCTCAGGCAGGATGCAGGCAGGGTACGGGCATAGTGGGCGGCATCGGTTTGCTGACTCTGGGCTGAGGCTCCCAAGGTCAGAACCCAGCAAGGAGAGGAAACTGGAGACCAGCGCCCAACAGGTGCTAACAAGCTGCCAGCCGGGGTACCCCAGGCCAGCCCTGAATCCCGAGATGGCTCCACACACCCCGGAGGTCTGCCTGCATGCTTGACCATCCAGAAAACCAGGGAATTCAGGCTAATTAATTAGTCAAGACTTTGAAATCCGCAGAGAAAAGGGCCTCATATTAAGTGCAAACTGTCATCCTAAGTAATATATTTGTGGCACTTTCATTAAATTTTCTTTCAAATCCTGAAAAATATACATCTCTGGTTGCCAAGCTTTCCGTCGTTGTATAATTACGCAGTCTCCCCAAATAATCATTCCTCAGTTTGCGATACTCAGTGGGGCGCAATGCCAGCTGCTGAGACTTGATGGAGCTGTTTAATTTGAGGCTCACTAGCAGAGCACAGGTGAAAATGAAGTCTCCCGAATCTGCTTGCAGCATGCAGGGTACAGATGCCTGTTGTTTAGGGGGGTTCGCAGGAAGGAGGGGAGCGCTGACCTACAAAGTATTAAAATACTTGCAGAGGTTTGGGGACAAATATTAGAACTATTTTTTATCACAGAAAGGCAGATATTTCAGTACGCGACCAAATGGCATAGTCAGTAGAAGAAAACAGTCACAAAACTGGGTTGTGCGACTCCTTAAAGGATTCAAAAAACTTTTAAGTTTTTAATCATAGCAAGAATTAGAATTTTAAGCTTAGATTTGTGTTGTGGTTGTCTGCTTGTTCGAGACAGGGTCTGGCTCTACAGTTCAGGTGGCCCTTGAACCCACTTCACAGCATCCGACCTAGCCCTGGGTTTCTGGTGATACTCCTGCCTCCCAAGTGCTGGGATTAGAGTGGGTGCCATCGCCACAGGCATGCGATATGTTTAGGGGCTGCTCTGTTCACCAAGGAGCAGCGTTCTACTTCTTGGAAGGGCAAAGACAGGAGAGAGCATCACCCACGAGTGGGGTGGGTACTGTGGGACGGACCAACAAGGAAATCAGCAGCACCAGACACGGTGACTCGTGGCGGTCACCCCAGCCTTCATGAGGCTGAAGCAGGACAATTGCTATGAGTTCAGGGCCAGGTTGGGTGACACAATGAATTGAAGGGCAGCCAGAACTACATAGCAAGACCAAGAAAAGAAAAACAAAAAAAATCAAAAAGCTGAGCTGGAAACGCACGCTTAAGAACAGGGTGGGGAGCCGGGCGTGGTGGCTCACGCCTGTAATCCCAGCACTTGGGAGGCTGAGGCAGGAGGATTGGTGCGAGTTCGAGACCACCCTGGGCTACAAAAGTGAGCGCAGGACCAGCCTCAACTGCATAGTGAGACCCTGTCTCAAAAAGACAAAAAAAAAAAAAAAAAAAAAAAGAACAGGGTGGGAAATTTGACCATTTTTCTTTTTCTATTTCCTTTGTCACTCCACCTTAACCCAGTGGCTTCAATTTTTACTTATATGATGACTTTTTAAAAATTCTATCATTTTTTTAAACTCAAATCATTTTGTTGGTTTTATTGATAATTATGTCTATAAACAAGTGTGTTTTAAAAAAAAATTGGTTGTAGTAAAATTAATTCACTTATTTCCAAAAGCTTTGTTCTTTATTCCCTTATTGAAGGAATAACATAAATCTGCTTGTTTCATTTTCCCATCCCTCATGGAAAAATTTCTTCATTTTACCACATTTTTCTCTTCTGTAGCAACCGTTTGCTCTTTTCTTCCCACTCACTTTAGTTCTGAGGCGCACTCAGTGATTTATCTGTTTCAACCTGCTAGCCAATTTATTTCTTTTATAAAGGAAAATTTGCAGTGTAACAAACAGTCCCATGTACTGCCTGCACTCCAGCCATTCAATCAGTTTATGTCTCAGTGCTACTGCTACATCTGCATTGCTTTCATGAACTTTTATAAATGAGTATTGCTTGGATTGTACAAAAAAAAAAAAAAAAAAAGTGGGAAAGAGCCAGGCCTCACAAGGAGGACATCCCATTAGGCTTTGAGGGTATCTGCACCAGGCCAGAGCCGCTGCTGCCACACTTGTACCCTTTGGCTCCTGGAGGGCATGCCCGGTCACCGGAAGTGGGTCACAGACCTCTCAGGCATTCCAGGGCTGGGACGGGTTCTGAGCCTGCCCGTCTACACAGGCGGGTACCTTAGTTGGTTCCCCAACGCCATTCACAATGGAGAAGGCTATTGGCCTCAAATACCGGAGCGTCTTCTCCCAACAAGGGGAAGTGGATTGTTAGAGAAATAGGAACAATTAGTGAGTCCTCTACACCTTCCTCTCTGCCTTCAGACAGGCAAAGCACGGTCATAGAGGCTTCCATCCTCTCTCTTCCAAGCTGTAGTCACACAGTTGTCCCCATTTGGGGCTGACTTGCTACCTCAAATGACTGTGGGCCCCAGCAAGGCTCCCACCTTCTTCTGTGACAAGTCTCTGGGAACTTGCTAGTCCAAGAGGCAGCTTCTTAGGCAGAGGTGACCCTCCCTAGAAGAGAGTCACACCCACATAGTCGTCTCCACGAGCCAAGTGTCTCCTGCTTGGAATGCACCACCCCCCTCACTAGACATGACAGGACACATAGCTAGCCAGATGGGGTGGTGCACTCATGTGATCACTCTGGGAAGCTGAGACAGAAGGATCACAAGTTCAAGCCCAACCTGGGCAACTTAATGGCTTAAGTAAGACCCTATATCAAAGTTAAGAAGGGCTAAGCCGGGGTGTGGTGGCTCACGCCTGTAATCCCAGCACTCGGGAGGCTGAGGCAGGAGGATTGGTGCGAGTTTGAGACCAGCCTGGGCTACAAAAGTGAGCTCAATGCCAGCCTCAACTGCATAGCGAGACCCTGTCTCAAAAAAAAAGACAAAAAAAAAAAAAAAACAAAGTTAAGAAGGGCTACAGGTATAGCTAGCTCAGTGGCAAGGTCTTGGGTTCGGGGCTTTGTGCTGAGAAGACAAAAGGGTCCCAAGTTCTGGCTTTCCTTGGGCACACCCACATGCCAAGAGAATCATTGTATAAGCAAATTTATGTCCCTGGAACCATTTGTTTTTCCAGAAATCAACTTATTCATTCATTCATTCATTCATTCATTTACTTTTTATTTTATTGTACATTCATTTTTTTCTCAGTTTGTTTTGAGATAGACAGTTGAGGATGGCTCTTATGGTTTGTGTCTAGTTGTCCCCCCAAAGCCTCATGCAGTCATGGGGTGGGGACTTCTAGAGTTTAACTCATGATCCACTGGAATTATGGGTGATAGGCTGGGATTATAGGTTGCAGTACTGCTGGGATTGTGCGTGTGAGTGCTATACTCAGCCTGGGGCAGAGAGCCTAAAAGTAGTATAAGAGAGAGAGAGACAGACTCTCAGGGGCTGGGGAGATAGCTCAGGGGCACAAGTGCCTGTCTGGCAATTGCAAGGTCTTGAGTTCAATCACTGGTTCCAGAAAGAAAGAAAGAAAGAAAGAAAGAAAGAAAGAAAAAAGAAAAGAAGCAGACTCTCTTGCCACTGTCGCTGTTCCACCGTCATGAACTGCTGCTCTCTGCCCTGTGCCTCTCTGCCTTGGAGCCAGCTGAGTATGGACTGAAACCTCCAGTAACTGCGAGCTAAATTTACCTTTTCTTCCCTCATCTTGGGTGTCGGGCATTTGTCCCAGCAACGAGAGAAGACTAACTGAGACAATGCCCTTGCCCACTTGCAAGGTTAGCCCTGCTGGCCTCAAACTCTCAGTGACCCACCCTCCTGCCTCGGCCTCCGAGGGCTAGGATAACAGCTTCGGGCTGCCACGTCTGGCCCAGTGTTGTCTTTCGTGACTGCATTTGCAGCAAATGGTATTTCCATTCTCGACAGCCCCTTACTCCTGGAAACGTGGCTGTCATCAAGAAGCCAGGTCACAACAAGTGCTGGCGAGGTTCAGGGTAGGGTGGGACGGTGCTGGTGGGAATGCCAGCCAGGGCAACCACTGAGGGAATCCTCACAAAGAAGCCTTTCTCTAGGAACATAGGGAGGCTTGGACCTGCAGGTACCAACTTGTAGCCACAAGGTGGCAAACCAGGCTACCGAGAAGGTGCAGGCAGAGCCGGAACCTTCCCCAGGGTGTCCCGGGCTGCAGCCACCAACCTTCACTGGCTGCCCAGCCTGTGGTCACCTGGGGTGATGTCACCCGTATCACCGCCCTGCACTTGTTCTCTGACTTCCCACCCACTGTACTCCTGGCTAAAGATGGCTGTAAAATGATACAGAAAGCAGCAGGTGGCTGGCCCCAGCAAAAGGCTGCGGATTTTATTTTTTATTTTTATTTTTATTTATTTTATTTTTTTAACAAATATTTAAATCATTTATTGCTATAGAGTTACAGCATCTCAATATACATACTGCATGAAAATACTCAGATACTTCTGAAACAGGGCAATCAGATTTTAGATGTGTGGTCAGCTAGTGGATATCATGTGGTGATTAAGTTAAATATTCATGGATTTTGAATACTTAAGTGGAACTAGTTAAAAAATTTTGTTCTCTTTATTGTTTCACTAATAATATATTACTGGAGATAAAACCATTATCAGAAATTATTAAATTAGTTGCATATTTTGAGCTACTCTTTATGAAGAGAAATAAAATATTCTTATTATAAGGCAGCAGAGAGTTCATTCAGGGACT